>APFE030660679.1:182144-195955 GCA_000404065.3 Pinus taeda | reverse complement strand
ATTGTGACCCCTTAGACTCCTATATATAGAAAGGAGGTTTTGTCATTTGTATCATCCAATAATTGTTCATTTGTGTAATGTAAAGGAGGTTTCCCCCTCAAAGAGGCTGAATTCCAAGGTGTTCAACTACCTTTCCTATCTTTTTGTGAGTTAGTTTCATAACAAGATATGATAGAGGTTTCCGTCTACCTCACTTTTGGTGAAGCCCAAACCGATGAGATAGATATTGATCTTGGTGTACTAAGCACTGGGTGCTTGTTTGGGACCATAAAACTCTCACTTGGGTCTGCACACATGAGACTATCAATCAAAAGTCTCAAAGCCTTCTGGTTGCTCGATGCACACCTCCTCCTCAATAACTCCATTGAGGAATGTTGTTTTTACATCCATTTGGGGGATCTTCTACCCCATCTGCATAACCAAAGCAATAATTGATCTAATGGATGAGTACTTTGCTACATGAGCAAATATATCCTCATAGTCAATTCCTTCAACTTGAGAGTACCCCTTGGCCACAAATTTGGCCTTGTACTTATCTATGCTTCCATATCTTGCATGCTTTATCTTGAATATCCATCGCAAACCTACGACTAATTTATTTGTTGGTCTTGGGACTACTTTCCAAACATTATTCCTTACAACAGATTCAGATTCCTCCGCCATTTCATCAACCCACATAGGTTGCTATAATGCTTCCTCAAAAGAGGATGGCTTAGTCTGTACAAGCTCAGTCATTATCATTCTCTACAAGCTCAATCATTAGAGCCATCTATCTAGTGTATCGATCCAGTGACCTTCTCTGCCTGTGCAAATTTGAAGGATCACCCAGATTCTCCCTCGCATCCTGCACAAGTCTCTCGGCTTCCCTAGTTCTTTTCCTGCATTCTCTGGATGGTTATGCTTGAGTGGCTATCTCCACTCTCTACTCCTCAATTTATGGCTTCTCCACAACTTCTTCAGGCTCCTCCTTTGGAGCTAAAATCTCCTCTTCTGGTGGGATCTAAAGCTCCCTCTTAAGAGAGTATCACATTGCTTTCTCCACATAAATTTTTACATCCCTTCACACAACTATCATTCTGAGGGATGGCAAGTACACACGATAGTTGTGGGTAATTTATGTGTAACTCGCAAATACCTGCAATTCTGCTATCAACTTTAGCTTCTTCCTTGATTCTTTGGAGACATGGCAGTCAACAAAGGCTCTAAAAATCTTGAAGTGCGACACATTCGACTTTCTCCCCGAGAAAGCCTCATCAGGTGTAATCATGCCCAAAATTTGATGAGGACTCTAGTTCTGAAAATAGACTATTGTGTTGCATGCCTTGACCCACAAATGCAAAAGTAGGCCTTGGTCATGCAACATCGCCCTCACAACTCCCATAATCATATTATTCTTTTTCGAGCCACTCCATTTGATTGTGGGTTGTGGGGTACTGTCAACTCTCATCGAATGCCTTCTTTCACACAATTTTTTTTTGAATTCATTTGACATATAATCACCCCCATTATCACTCCTTAGAGCCTTCACCTTCTTACCGGCTTCTTTCTCCACTAGTGCCTTGAATTCTATGAACTTGGAGAATGTCTCACCTTTCTTCCGCATAAAGGAGATCCAGTACTTCTATGGGAAGTCATCAATAAAAATAAAAAAAAATATTTATGTTTGGTAGTGGAGGTTGTTGAGAAAGGTCCATAGACATCTGAATGGATCCTTTCTAGTACTGCATGTGCTTTGTTGTCCCGATCATGGAATGTGGATTTTGTGTACTTCCCTAAAGTAAATCCTTTGCATACATCCTACTCTTCAAGTGTTCCTTTGGGGAGGCCTGTGGTTATCTGCTGCATAATTTTTAGGGCACTATGATGCAAATGTCCAAGTCTTCTATGCCAAAGTTCACCAACATCGTGTCTCTGCACCTTCTTCATCTTCGTGCTTAATGCAACACAATCTTCCACATCTAGCTTATACAGGTTCTTCACACGAACCCTGACCTACTTCACCTTTCTCGTGGCTATGTGTCTCAGGAATGTCTTTCCTTTGTTCAATATCACATCATAATTTGAACCTCCTGAGAAACAACTTAGAAATTTCTACTCTAATGTTTATCCTGCTCTGATACCGTGTAGAAATTATGATGTAAATTTTCAATTATTCACGAAGTTGTAATCAAAATCACAAGACACAAACCTACTCTACTGCTCTATAGAAAGTAATTCATAATCTAGAATAATAATTTCAACTATGCAATATGAAATAGCACACATGCACACAATATTTTTTCTAGGGAAAGCAATATGCTAAAAACCTCAATGCATGCTTGCATTAATTTGATGAATAAAGATGTATTACAATTGATTTTCTCAACTAAGCACAACCTATAAGTGCATAACCTATCTCTTTGCTCACTGAGAAGCTCTAACTCATACTTAGTCAATTTCTTCATTTGCTTTAGCTACTATTTCCTTACATTGTTCCTTGATAAATTAGGTCCCTATTATTTATGAATTTCTCCAAAATGGATTGTGCAATTCCTTAGGTTGATCATCTGACTACATGCAACACTTGTACACTTAAGACTAGTCTACAACTAATGTTACATTGCCTTGGTATCTCCACCAAGCCTAGGGAACTTGAATTCTTTGCATGCACTAGCCATTTGGGTTGACTGATTAGTTAAGTGGATGGTCATTGAATTTGACTGAAGTCCCACTACACAACTGACCCTCCAATAGTTCCTTCAATAGTTACAACTAGTTTAACTGAAAACCACCTTAGATAACTGACCTTGATTTCCACAAATTAGCAATCACACATGCTTAACTGAACTCTAACTCCTCCAACTCGAATTTGCCAAGTAAATTGGGTGACAGAATCCATGTCACACAAGTTATCTACATCCAAGTTGTCTACTGATGTGGAAATTAGAAATCTCTCAATTTAATCAAGGCAAAATCAAATTGAGAATTTCTTGTTGCATTTTTCACCAAGTAATGATAATATAAGAAGCAAATTAGTAGCTAATAATATTTGGACTTTATAATGTGATGGTTCAAAGATGTAGGATGGCTTTGGAGTTGGTTGTGTACTCGTAGACCCACACAACAAGAAGTATATATTATCGTGTCATTTGGAATTAAAGTGTACAAATAATAGTACTGAATATGAATCACTTGTCCTTGGACTAAAGAAAGCCATTGATATGAAGGTAGAGTTTCTCAAGGTAATTGGTGACTCATAAGTGGTTACTCAACAGGTATGGGATATTATCCATTATGTCTCACCAAATCTTAAATACTACCTGCAGGAGGTATGGCGATTAATTAATTATTTTAGATCTTTTAATATTATTTTTGTTCCCAGGCTTAGAAATGTTGCAACAAATGCATTAGCAAATGCAACCACTAGAATGTCGCCATTGAGAAATGGTTTTTCTATTGAGATTATATATAAATCATTTGTTCTTAATAACATCACTAATTTTCACATTGACCAGCATATATTGCATTTCATGGCTAGTGCGGACGTGTTCAAGGATGTTGCCATGGAAGAGGATGAGCACGACAAGGCTTTGGAGGAGGCATCTAATGAAATGAAAGGTAACACTATGCCTAAAGGTGTGGTGTCCCTTGAAAATTATATGACCTACAAAACTGGTTTAGAGGACTAGTCAATACCAAGACTCAGAGTTTGAAGTTATTATTTGAACAAGTGAAGTTAGGAACTCAAGAAGATTCGAAGTATGTAAACCTCGGTACATGTTGTTCTCCACAGCAACGGCAAGCGTTCATCCACCTATTCAAACAATATCATGATGTGTTTGCAAGGACATACGATGACTTAAAGACATAAGATACTCGTATTATCCGCCATTTCATTCCCATCAAAGAAGGGGTAAAACCTTTCCAGTAGAAACTAAGGAAAGTTCATCCAACGCTGGAGCCCCTCATCCAAAAGGAATTGAGAAATTTGTTGGATGCTTGGATCATTTTCAAAGCCAGACATTCCACTTGAGTTTTGAATATGGTCCAAGTCATAAAGAAGTCCGGTGAGATAATGTTATGTGTATGCTTCCGAAATCTGAAACAGGCATTTGATAAAGACAATTACTGAAATCCATCCATGGAGAAAATCCTCTAAACAATACCTAGGTCAAAGATGTTCTCACTACTATATGGCTTTTCTGCTTACAATCAAGTGCTAGTGGCGGAACTAGATCGGTTGAAAACCATCTTCAGGGCCAAATGGGGAACATTCGCTTTTAAAAGAATGCCATTCAAGCTTATCAATGTTAGTGCTACATTTCAAAGAGTGATGAACATAGCTTTCCGTGGCCTGATTGGTTAGAGCATAGTTTTTTATTAGGATGATGTTACTGTGTTTCCCAAAAGAATATCAGATCATGTATGCCATCTGAAACTAATATTTGAGAGGTGTTGCAAATATGGTATTTCTCTCAATCCCAAGAAAAACATCTTTAGCATGTCAAAAGGGACTCTCTTAGGGCACATCATTGCACAAAGTGGAATTAAAGTTGATCTTGAAAGGGTCAAATCTATAACTCAAATACTGTGCTCGGTGAACAAGAAGGCTATGCAATATTTCTTAGGAAGATTAATCTGTTGCGAAAATTCATTTCTGGCTATGCTAAGATAGTTAAGCCTCTACAGGAGATGATTAAGAAAGACACAACTTACAAATGGGCCAAGCAAGAAAAGGATGCTTTCACTTAAATCAAATAGGCTATTGTTGATGCACTACATTATTTAGTCATGATTATGGAAAATATTTCCTTCTTTATACCTTTGCTTCAGATTCGTCTATTGCAGTCATACTAGCTCAAAATGACACTGAAGGAAATGAATGACATATCTCTTTCATGAGTGTTGGCTTACAAGTGTCAGAACTAAACTATTATGCCATCGAAAAACTAGTGTATACTATATATAAGGTAGTCAAATAATTCAAGCCCTATCTTCTAAAAGTTCACACGATCATTGTTGTGCCTCATCCAACGGTAAGAACACTCTTTATGCAACAAAAACTAGGTGAGAAGAGGGAAAATTGGATGACCTGCTTACAAGAATACGATATGGAGTTTAAACCAGTTCAGACCATTAAGGGTCATGGCCTATGTTAGCTAGAAATTGGAGCAAGAGATGCTCTCGAGCAAGATATTTTAGGTTGGGAGCAGGAAATAGAGATGTACAATGTTGAACATGTTTCCCATACCACATTTACAACACCATAGTATTATTATATACGAAAATTCCTAGAGCATGACACATTAACCATGTATTTGTCTAACAAATAAAAGAGGGAAATACACTATCAAGCTCTATCTTACCAGCTTGTTCATGGAGTGCTTTTTAGGAAGCACCACAATGGTGTCTTGCTAAGATGCCTCAAGCTAGAGGAAACAAATAAGGTACTTAGAGATTTGCACGATGGACCGATAGGTGGTCACTATGCGGGCGACACAATGGCACATAAGGTGATGAGGGCCTGTTATTATTGGAAAACTCTATTCAAAGATGCTCACACTTATGTTCAAGGGTGCTCAGCTTGTCAGAGATGTGTCGGTCAGGATCAGAGGGCAGGCGCCCCATTACTACCATTAGTAGTCGAGGAACCATTCCAACAATGGGGCCTATATGTCATCAGAGAAATCTTTCTACATTTGTTGAAGCAACACTGATATATTTTGACAATGATAAATTAGTTTACTCGGTGGTGAGAAGTAGTTCCATTAAGGAAAGTTAACGACTAGGAAGTCATCCACTTCTTGAAGCAAAATATTATAACCAGGTTTAGCATTCTGACATCTCTTGTCTTTAATAATGTGACTTATTTTTTGTCATTGAAACTTTATGAATTCACATTAGAAAATGGGATTGTCTTAAAGCATGCTTCTAATTATTACCTGCAAAAAAATGGTTTCGCTGAATCAATAAATAAGAATCTTATCTACATCATCAGGAAAACCATTTTCTCTTATCAAAGGAACTAGCACAATAATTTGACAAATGGAATATGGGACGATCATGTAACTCCTAATCCTTCCCTTAAGTCCTCGTCGTACTTTCTGATTTATGGTAAAGAAGCCATCTTCCCTCGAACTTGTATCTCCTAGCCTTGTAACTCTGCTAAGAGTACCAAGGTAGGCCTTGTCTTTTGGTTCAGAGCAGGATAGATACTTTACTCAAGATTGAAGAAGAAAGGCTCAAACCCAAAGAAAGTTTTGTCGTCCTTCAAAAACGTGCTAAGCGTTGGTTCGACAAGAAGTCCTAGTGGCTACGAGTTTCGATGTGGGTGATTTAATATTGAAGTGGGACAAAGCCCACGAAGAGAAAGGAAAACACATGAAGTTCCAACCTCTATGGATTGGAACTTTCACCATTGTTCTCGTAAATGGCTGAGATTTGAGGCATTATGTTCAATAGTAGCTCTGAGCTATGTTTCTTGTACAATTTGTCCTTTTTTTCTTTTTTCTTTTATGTTAGTGTCATACATATGTGTGTAACATCAGTCATGTCCTATCTTATTTTGTGTCTTGGTCATTCTACAAAAATAAGACCTTGTGTGAAAAGTGCTTGCCTCTAATGGACTTTGTGGTCGAATAAAAGACAAGACAACCACAATGCTTGGCTTTCTATTTGTTCTTCTTCTTTGTTTAGGAAGATGCCATATGTTGATCTAATTCTTGATGGAGGATACGATACATTCAAAAGGAAAAAATTGAGGGAACATATTAGACCTATACCTCTGCTAGTATCCAAACTACTCAAGTTTGTACAAATCTCCTTTTGGGTTAACGCTTGTCCAATCTAGTAGAGAAAGGATAAAGGGAAAATCTAAAGCGAGCAAACCAATATCAAAGGTTATAAATATACTTGTCTGAAGGGGAAACCTCCTAACCTCTCAATAAGTTGGGATCCCTCTTCCAACCTTTGAAAATAATAAGTGGAAAAACACAATCCTATTAAATAAACAAATAAAGGGTGAAAGAAGAGAAAGGATTACTAAGCAGGGAGGTGAAGCAAGAAAATTTGTTGGGGTATTGTCTAGGCGTGCTGGAAGTGAAGCAACGTTTGTGCTCCTGAATTGACTCTGTAGAGGTACTGTCCAGGCATACTGGCAGCGGAGCAGCACCAAAGATGAAAACTCAAACTCTGAATATCATAAATTTGCCTCACACATTACCCTTTCCTTGATTGAAACAATTGTGATATGGAAGATATTTGGGTGTTCAACCAAGTGAAAGAAAGTGAGGTACTATGTATATAACTAGGTTGAAAGAGGGAAATCAAGGCAATTTGATAGGTGATCAATCAATACTTCCTAGAATACTAACCCTTTTAACTAAAATTTATTCCTAGATAGACAATTTGAAGCTCACTCAATGCGTCGCCAAGTGTTGTCACTGCTACAACACCATCCAAAACTTTCACTACATTCAAGTTTTGGAGCCTACTTCACCTTCGTAACTAATGTCGCCTTGGTCTTTGAGTGTCATTTCAAGTTATTCTATATGTTTCAAGTGTTCCTAATCATACTGATGTGTCGTCGCATTTATTAGAACATCTCTAGTGCATTTCATGATCCTAACACCTTTGTTGTTGTAAAACGACACTTTCCAGTCGCACTAGCACACACTTTGTTTGTTTCTCTTAGGGAATGTCTGTAACGTGGCGTTTTGATGACTGTTTATAATTGTTAAAAATTGTGTAAGTTTTCTTGATGAGTTGGTATGTGTCACACATGATTTTATATCTAAACTCATTGTGTTCGCCCCTTGTTCGATCCTCTAGACTTAGACAAATTTCAGTTGCAAAATGAACCCATTGAGGCAAGTAGTGCATGATCACACTCTTAAGCCTTGATTGGGAATCCTTTGTTTGGAAGTATTCTGTGTGCCCTACAATAGCACATAACACACTCCTCAAGCATCTTCCCCCTTCCTTGTTTTGAATTGCGCCCTTTGAGAAAACCAAGTCTTCCTTTGAGCACACTCCTTCGAATCGAAGAAGTGCGCCCTCCTTGAGTGCATGAGTGAACCCCAAAGACTCAAAGCTCAACCCTTTCACCCTTCATCAATGCGCCCTCCTTGACCTTTGAACGCATGAGCGCACTCTGAAGCCCTGAAGATTGATCCTTCGTCCTTAAAAAAAGCACCCTGCGCCCTCCTTTGCCTTCTTGAGCACTTGAGCGTGCCCCTAAGCCCTAAAGCCTATCTCCTCATCCTTCAACTTTGTGCCATGTTCCCTCCTTGTCTCCCTTGAGTGCACAACTATAACGATGCCTCACCTCATATCTACCCACTTTCACCGGCTTACCCAGGGTAAACATGAGATGAGGGGCTACTGTGACAAGACTCGACCTCCTAGGTGACCTTAAGGAAGTGGAATTGATGGAAACTCACAACACAAACCTTATATACTTGCTACAAGACTCCTAGGAGCCTTCCCAGTCATCCCCATGACTAGTCCCTAAGACCAACTAAAGTTTTAGTGCATCAAACCCCTAGATGCTCCCTTAATATGGACAAGGGTGCGTCTAGGAGGCTACGAAAACTCCCACAGCAAGGGCAAGGGAGCTTCAGGTGATTTTTTTCCTGAGTGTTGTGCTTGCGACTCCCATTCACTACCCATAAACCCATGTATCTTTTAGAATACATAATTTACATGACAACAAGACTTGCAAGCCAAAAATTGGCTCTAGGACTAGGTCTAACCATCCCCAACCGAAACTGACATTCTACCAAACACTTGGCATCAATGCAATCTATAGGACATGAATACAAGAAATAGCATAAATGACTGATAACTCATATGAGACTTGACAAGAAGGATCATCTCCTTCTTCCATTAACTATTTTGACATCAATTAGGTCTTGCATCCATATTATCCTTTCAGTTACAAGTAAATATATGAAATAACCATGACTATAACCAGTCATCTAACCATGCTTATAACCAACATTAAACCATGTGAATAACAATGAGATAACAACCATTAAGGTCACATAATAACAAGTACAAAAGCAATATAACTTAGCTTTTATTAAACATAGGCAAGAGCCAACAAGTTTCGAGACTTCCACGTACCACCTGACAATAGACATGGTTGAACCAAATCTTTCTTTCAACTAGTCACCCCCGTGCCATATTCGAAGAATGGATGTGGGATATCATGGATAAAATAATCTAAAAACAACTAAGGGAATCCAAAGGTTAAACCACCTCCACCCTCACCAAATCGTGATCTCACCACAATCGGCACCGATATCACAAAACCAAACCGATCTTGGAATGCCTCCAGACTCCATCACTATCCTTGAGGATTTTTTTGTCTCTTTGTCTCTCAGGATTTATCGCAATTCACATTGGATCACTAGGCCCTAAACCGAGACTCCACCCTCAGGCTTTACTATGTATCTCACCAAAATCGGTCAAGGGATTCCTAGGCCTTTGGGAAATTTCCTAAGACCACCTCTGCCCCGAATTCTGAAACCACCCGACAATTTCAATGCTCAAAATTGATTATTAATCCCATCACACCATGGCTATCCGGAAAAAAGCAAGGCAAGGTTGAAAACCATTGTCATAACCTGACAATACCATGCCACCGACTGTAGAAATTCTGCAGATTCTCTACAAATCTACCTTTGAGATCTATGTAGAAAATATGACTTTAGATTAACCGGATAATGCAATATAACCAAAGCAAAATACTATAATCTACTTCTACTATCAATTTTCTTTGTGGAAGCTTAAAGATTGAGCAAGATCAAGCTAAACACATATAACCAGAAGAAGAAGAATCAATGCACATGAAATAAAAAAAATACTTAGGGGAAAGCCTCAGCTAAAAACCCCACTATCTGTATTATCATACAAGGTGGAAATACATTAGAATTATACAAACCCTTAGCTCTCATAGCCAACCAACTCTCAGTACAATCCTCTTGGATGCTCATAGGCAAACAAGGCTTCTCACAAACCTTCTCCTCTTCTCTCCACACCCTGTAAAACTGCGCAATCCTCAAGGAACCTTATTCCTTCTGCATGGATGAGTTTCCTTTATAGGAAAACTCATGCAACTGATAGTACAATGTCCCTGTCTTTAATCTCAACTGGGTCTTTCTCTGAATAGACATGCATGAGTTATTTATGAGAGAATCTTTAGTTATCTGGAGTACACTAATTGCATGCAAGCATGCATTAACTGATTGAACTCACAATTAGTTTCTCAAACCATTTGGAACTAATTTAACTGGACATAACTCAGTTAACTGAGCTAACTAATTACAACTCATCCTTATCTCCATAATTAAGGGATAATCTCCTTAATTTAAGGGATAACTGTTGCATGACTTCACAAAGATTTCTAGCTTGAATTTCTCCAACTAATTAATCCAAGATGAATTAATTAATTATTTTTCCAAACAGCTGGTGAGACTAAATTTGAATTTTAATTCTCAATTTTAATTCAAGGACAAATTAAAATTGGAATATTCTAAATGCTATTTTTAGCATTTCTTGTTGCTATTCTCAACACTCCCTCTCAACAAGAAAGGAATTCAACTCGATCCTGATCCTGAACCTTTGGAATGTTCTGCATGCAACACTTCTCTCTAGTGTTGTTGCTCTAACAACTCTAGAAACAAAAAAAAAAACATCCAACTTGAATCAATAGGATGTATCTGTCATCAAAGTCTTTGACTGTTATTGCCTCTGTTAACTGAGAAACTCTGCGCTTCTATTGACTCGGCCTTTCTGCACTGTTGTCAATCCTTCTCTATGCTCTTCAGTATCTGACTGCTCTAGCCTCTGTCACTTTGATCTATGACTGCATCAATCCCACTGATTCCTCCTGCTACTATGTACTTTGGGCTCCCGTAGCAAGGTACGATCCATGAGATAAAACCTCTCAATGGACCCTGCCCAATTTCAGCCTTCTTGGGACTATCAATTCACATCGCCCCACCTCACACCTAGAGGTATGGCTGCATGTGATCCCTCTGCTGACTTCGCTCGAAATTCCCCCCTATCGGAGGTCTCGACATCAGTGGATGCCTCCACTCGGTCTCCTCTCAGCATCTCCAATTATGGCTCCTCCACAATTGTCTAAGACTTCTTCTAGGACTGCAGGTTGAGAGGTAATTTACTCTCCCTCTCAACCACCAAGTCTCTAACATTTGCCTTGCTCCTCAAGGCTTTGCATGCATCTTGAACCTCAAGAGCATATAGGTTCTTAACTCGTGAACCGATCTGTTTCACGTGTCCCCTCGTGATGTGTCTAGGAAAACCTTTCCCTTGATGAAGACAACATCATAGCCTTTGTCCTCCAACATCGCGATCAATACCAAATTCTTCTTCAGTCCAGGGACATGCTTCACATTTGTGAAGGTGATAAGAGCTCCATGCTCCCTTTGAAAAGTAATTGTGCCCACTCCTAAAACACTAAACCTTTTGTCGTCACCCATCTCTATGAGTATCTTGAGGTCTTTCTCCTCCAAGGTACTGAATAAACTTTTATCGTCGGTCATGTGGAATGAGGCTCCATTGTCAACAAACCAACCACAACCCATCATCAAAGACACCATGCATGCGATGAGGGGGAAGTCCATTTCGAACTGAGAGGCTAATGCCTCAACTTTCGTCCATCCGAGGATCCCTTCTTGGACTTCTTCGATGGGTAATTAGTCGCATAATGACCCATCTCGTGACAATTTTAAGCATCTAACTTTAGATTTGCCACCATTCTTCTGTCCATGAGAAGAATTCGATTTGGTATGAGAATCCTTCTCCTTTCCTTTCCTTGCCTTACTCGCTATGGCCAGATTTTCTTCATCCTCCTTGGATGAAGAACCATCTTGTGTGCTCCTCCTGATCTCCTCCTGCATGAGATCTGACCACGGTCATTCCCAATCTCGCAGTTTCTCCCTTCCATTCACAGAGTCTTGGTAGCTATGCCAGCTCTTTGAAAGACCGAGGAGAGCAGGCTCACCATATGATCCGAATTGGATCCATAAAAGACTGATTAAAGAACCATGATCGTATCAGGTCAGGACAAATCTCTAAAGAATTCAGAAATTACAATCAAAAACACCCTTGAACTAGTGGCAATGGTAGCCAACATGGAATGACGAGGACCTTGGTCAAAGCGCACTGACTGAGGCCCATGGAGATCGTGTAGGAGGTCAAAATAGCCCCTGGGAGCCCCGGATTGGGAAAATGAGGTGAATAATCGCGCATCGTTGGGCAAAAAGGGCTGACATGGGGGAAGCCCGAGCACTCGGACGCATGGCGAGTAGGAGAACCATGGGCAGAAAAAGGCAAAAAATTTCTAAACGTACAAGGTGGGACCCGCACTCTGGAAACCAGCGGTATTGATTGGGGCGCCCTCAAACGGTAAACGGTTTCGGAGGAAGCGGAGCAATTCCATACACCGATCGACGCGTGGCAAGCGGAGGTGAGAGAAAACCATCGTTGATCACGTGTTATCGGTCGAGCAAGTCAATCGCACGAGACGTGCGTATGGCGTTGGATCTGGAGGCCCCAGATCAGACGGATGAGATCAAACCTGATGGAGGAAGCGGAATCGACGAGGGAATACGCTGCGATTTGTAAAGGTTTGGAATCCGTTTGACCACCACAATGGAGGAAGACTTCATCCACAACATAACTGAAGAAACAAACCAACGAAGTAGGCTGGTGCTGTTTAGAGAAGGACAAGTGGCCACTTCCTGAGTGTTCATGCTAACGTCAAACAGGGAACTCCAAGCGTAGCTGCAGAAGGTGGATCAACAGAGGCGGAAGAGGAACCGAACAAACATGAGCTTGAATGGCTTCAAAGCCATGAACAACGGAAACATACACAAAGAAATCAAGTAAAGTCAGAGAGACGAAAAAAGACCAGAATCCTGAGAGGAGGACGAAATACATAGAGAAAGAAGACAAGGAAGCAAAAGCAGGAAGAGATAGAGGGTCGAGCTGACCAGCGGCAGCATCGAGCACCAGAGAGCTTGAGAGATTCGAGCCACCCCATAGAGAGATCTGTCCGGACTGAGCACCACATTGGGCTCTTACCACTGTAGACCTGAAGGTCACAGAGCTGGTAGGAAGAAGAAGAGTATGTCTACTTTAGTGGCTTGGGGAATCTAAGAACCACCCTGCCAAGCAAAACCTGCTTTAGGAAAACTCACATTGAGTCCCTGCATTGTAACTTTCTGCTAAAGGCACAATAAAACAAGGCCACCACTGAAAGCTGGACCAGAGATGTAGCCCTGGAGAATAGGGTGAACTCCTTATTAAAATTTTTGTGTCTTTGTGTTTGCTTACTGTATTTCTCTGTTGTCTTTCCATTTAAATGTCTGTGTATTGGCATTCTGATCGATCCGTTGCTTGAATAACACAGAACACACACCAACACATGAGTTTGTAATACCTTTAAACAATAAATCTCTAACTGATGTCACTCATAGGGTGAATATCGGATCACCATATCATCATCGACAATAGTTATTCCCACACTTCCAAGCCCATCTCTACAGGTGATGAGCTTGTTCAGATATGTGGAAATAGTATCACCGTTCTCCATCTTGATTCTTCGAAGCTTGTCCTTAAGTGCCAATTTCCTCTAGTCGCTATTGTTCTGGTAGAGGTCCTTCAATGTCTTCCATATTGAATATGGAGCATCCTTCCCATGGAGACTCGAGACAATATGGTCTCGAACTCCCTCAAGGATGATCTGTCTCGCCCTCGCCACACACTTCTTCCATTCAGCCAACTCTTGTGCATTAGTTGAA
>APFE030660679.1:150297-181511 GCA_000404065.3 Pinus taeda | reverse complement strand
CGCCAACTAAAAACCCCACTATCTGTATTATCATACAAGGTGGAAATACATCAGAATTATACAAAGCCTTAGCTCTTAAAACTACCCAACTCTCAATACAATCCTCTTGGATGCTCACAGGCAAACAAGGCTTCTCACAAACCTTCTCCTTTGCCCTCCAAGCCTCCTGTTTCCTTGCATTGTTTCTCCTAGGTGATCCTACTATTACCAAGTGTAACATTGATCACTCACACTGATCTCACACCCTGTAAAACTGCACAATCCTCAAGGAACCTTATTCCTTCTGCATGGATGAGTTTCCTTTATAGGAAAACTCATGCAATTGATAAAACAATGTCCCTGTCTTTAATCTCAACTGGGTCTTTCTCTGAATAGACATGCAAGAGTTATTTATGAGAGAATCTTTAGTTATCTGGAGTACACTAGTTGCATGCATGCATGCATTAACTGACTGAACTCACAATTAGTTCCTCAAACTGTTTGGAACTAATTTAACTGGACATAACTCAGTTAATTGAGCTAAATAATTACAACTCAATTATAACTCATCCTTATCTCCTTAATTAAGGGATAATCTCCTTAATTTAAGGGATAACTGTTTCATGACTTCACAAAGACTTCTAGCTTGAATTTCTCCAACTAATTAATCCAAGATGAATTAATTAATTATTTTTCCAAGCAGCAGGTGGGACTAAATTCAAATTTTAATTCTCAATTTTAATTCAAGGACAAATTAAAATTGAATATTATGAATGCTGTTTTTAGCATTTCTTGTTGCTATTCTCAACACCAACAACAAGAGAACCAAATGCCAACATGCAAAGCCATGCATGCCAAAACTAGTTAGGAAATCACACGGGCAGTATGTTACCTGCAAATATGCCTACTAGAACTGCTTGATCTTTCTCTTCCTTCCTTTCTCTTTGATTTCCTTGTCCTTCCTTACTCCAAATCTAGAATGCTCTAAGAAAACTCTAAGTGTCAAAGAGTGAGAGAGAGAGAGAATAATGAGAGAACTACAAAACTGCACTGATACTCAGAAGCCTTTTTATCAACGAGGCTTCTATTTTCCTCATTTTCCTTCAATTTCCTCCTCACATGTGGCCTGTGACCTTTCACCTTCATTTTCTCCTATTTTAATTTATTTTCATAAATAAATGTGTCTAAATACCTTTTTGCCTTTTTAATGCCTTAGCCATTGCCTTTTGCCAATTTCCTTTAGCCATAAACACATCAAGTGAAGCCCACTAGGATATATTTGCCCAACATTTAGCTTGGAATACGTGTCCCTTAATCGTGGTCTTATTTTGCCTTTATTAATTTTTATTACATGAACTTTTAACCAGGGCCTGTTACATACGCCTCCCCCTTAGGGAACACCATTCTTATTGTTAAACCAAACTAAGACCTCAGCAAAACTACTGAAAAGTAAACATACTTCCCATGGGTATTTATAACTTAGCTCGTTGTAGTATTTACATTGAATGATCGGCTTAAAAGCAAAACATCATGACAACATGACAAGATAACAACCATACCACTTATTGGAGCTTTATATCTTAGCTCATGGAAGTATCTACATCCATATACATATGTACATATACCAAAACATCAACAAAACATATGCCAAACATATACCAAACATCATACCAAAACTGCTTTTCCTCCACCGACAAACAAAGAAGGATACATGGCCCACATCTGATTCGCCATTTCTCATGTAGCTTCTTTGGGCCCAAATTGCTTCCACTGCACTTTAACTTGCTTTATGGCTTTGTTGCTGAGCATGAGCTACTTCCACTGCAACATGAACTAAGGCTCCGGCTAAAATTATCCTTCTTTCTCCACCTCTAATACAGACCAATCAATAACATGATCAACATCCTTTATATACCTCTTAAGCAATGAAACATGGAAAACATCATGGACTTTCACTATTGGAGGCATTGCAGCTCGATAGGCCACTAGTCCAATCCTCCAAATGATATCAAAGGTACACAATATCGTGGTGTCAATTTGGCACATGATCCAATCCTCAAAGAGCTCTTCTTGGGCTTGATGCACAAGTAAACATGCTCCCCAACCTAACCTCCTTGAATGCCCCGTGCTGGCTCATATAAATCTTATGTCTATCATGTGTTGCCTTTAGATTCTTCTTTATAACCTGCATTTCTTGTTCCATGTCTGCCAACATATCTGGTCCAATAAGTACCTTTTTCACTAGATCACTCAATTTGATGGGAGTATTACAACTCCACCCATATAGTGCCTCAAGGACTCATCCCCAATGACTCCTAAAAAACTTTTTTTTATGCAAACTCAACCAATGGAATATACTCCTCCCATCTTCTCTGCTAGTGCATCATGTACATCCTCAGCATATCCTCCAAGATCTTGTTGACCCTTTTTATCTGTCCATATGTTTGTGGATGATAGGTTGTACTGAAGGCCAACTATGTACAAAAACCCACAAATAGCTCCTTCCAAAACTTGGAAGGGAACTTTGAATCCATATTCGACATAATCTTCTTTAGAACACCATGTACTATCGCGATCTCCTTGATGAAAACCTTTGCCACCTTCCTAGCTGAATATGTAGTCTTCATTCGAATGAAGTGAGCTACCTTGCTCAACCTGTCGACCATAACTATAATAGAATCATGTTGTCTCGCTGTCCCCAGAAGACCCGTAATTAAATCTTGGAAATGACCTCCCATTTCCATTATGAAATTGGAATAGGCTGCAGTAGACCACTTGGATGCTTACATTCTGCATTTACCCGATGACAATCCAAACATCTAGCCACGAACTCTACCACTTCATTTTTCAGATTTGGCCAATAGTAGAACTTCTTCACTACCGTCAACGTCTTCTGATATCCTAGGTGATCTAAGAATGGCTTTACGTGAAACTCCCTCAAGATAAACTTCTTGAGCTCACTGAAATCCAACACATAGATCTTGTCCGTAAATCTCACCAAACCATCTGCCGTGAGATGATAGTATGCATCTCGATCACCTGTTCCTATACTTGGACTTGTACTATGTTGTAACCTATGCATAATCTCCATATACCTGTCATCCAACTGTCTTGCCTGCAAGATCCTATCTTGTAAATCTGGCCCATAAGAGCCCATAACTGCTATATGATTCACCTGTACCTTCCTGCTAAGAGCATCTGCAAACTGGTTCTCCTTTCCCTTAATGTATATGATCTGAAAGTCAAACCCATTAAGGGTAGGCAACCATCTAGTTTTCCTAACATTTAGATTCGATTGTTCAAACAAATATCTCAATCCATTGAGATCACTCATCAATACAAATCTCCTCCCAAGAAGATAATGCCTCCACATCTTTAAGGCATGAATAATAAGTGCCAACTCAAGATCATGAGTCACATAGCTCTGCTCATGCTCATTCAACTTCTTGGACTCATAGCACACCACCTGTCCTTCTTGTACAATGACTCCACCAAGTCCTCTTTTATATGCATCTCTACACGCTACAAACTATTATCCAGATTTGCAATCTTAAGGACTAGAGCATTGGTCAACAACAACTTCAACTGCTCAAAAATAGCTGCACATTCTTCCGTCCATTTGAACTTCTTACCTTTTCTGTACAAGGATCTCATAGTATATGAAATGTGTGATAAGTCACTGATGAACCTCCTATAGTAATTTGCCAATACCATGAATGATCTCACCTCATCCACATTCTTAGGAGTTGCCCACTCCATGATAGCTCTTATCTTTTCTAGATCTACTACTATTCCCTCCTTGGAAACAACAAGTCCTAAGTAGTGCACCTCTATCTGAAATAAGATGCACTTGCTAAGCTTGGCATACAACTGATGCTCTCTTAGCAATCTCAACACTACTGCTAAATGCTCGACATACTCTTCTTCATTCTTGGAGTATATCAAGATGTCATCAATGAATACAATAAAAAACTTGTCTAGATAAGGACACAACACACTATTCATCAAACACATTGATATGAAATGGGGGTTTGACAACTTTTTATGCTTACAAGAATCTCCCAGTCAAAGCTTGACAAATAAATGATCTAGCTTATATATGACATTTGCGGAATTAAATACTTGAAACAGATGTGTGTTTTCTTTTGACTATTTAAGTGCTTTAAGTCCATTTGTTTATGCTGATATTAAACACATATAACAACCATATAATGCAACAAATGAACATCCACACATAATAGCGAATTTAATCTAGGATTTCACCTGAATATCGTGGGCTACGTCTCCTTGAGCTTTTTTCATCTTGACTTGGCTCTTTGGGATTATGGCAAAGTTTCTTTTACAAGTTCCACACTTAACTCCAAAGGTTACTGAACTAAACCAATGGGCTTAGAATACCATCTATATCCCTGTCATGGCTATCATCACCTTGCAAACAGATCTAAGCTCTCTTAGATTTGATTCCTTCAATTAGTGCTCTGAGCTACCCTGAGCTTCTTGATGGCACTAACTCCTTCATAATTCTTTAACTGTCACTGAAACCTCTTCTACTATCTCTAACACATATCATACACCAACAATAGATTGATCATATGCTCAAAATGATCACTGCATCTCCAAACTAGGCCTTCCTCCACGGTTGGCACTAGGTTGCCTGAAACTTCCCTGTAGCATATTGGCCTTTAGAAGTCTTCAAATGCTTCTACAAATCCCTGCAACGGATTCAAAATGCTCTTTATAGTCAGGAATGACTATTGGTTTGCTGAGAACAAGTACTGGTAGCTCTTACAACTACCTCCAACTCTTGGTGGCCTTGAGCTCCAAAATCTCCTTGGATGAAAATTTTCATGAAGATGACCTCTTCAGCTTCTCTACACTATTCTGTTGGCTTCAGAATGCTCCAATTAGCCTAGTTAGCCTCTTGTTTCACTCTCTCTGGTCGAAAACTTCTCATGGAGTGCATTTAGTCAATATCCACTCTATTTTGTGAACTGCACTTAACTCCAGTTAAATATAGCATTTATGCCTAAGTTTAGCCGCTCTGCCAAGCTAAACCATTAGAGGTGATTGTTACAATAATTGTTGGGTGTGCATATGCTGGTGTCATAATCCCGATGGTTAGGGATAAGGCTGGCGGTCATATTAATCGACAACCGTGTGGGACTGTTTACTTAACGGAATCTCCACCATTGGTCAATCCCACTCGATCCTTCTTTGACTTTTCCTTTTATGAAGCGCTTCAATTTGCACCATTGATCTCACTTCTCCAAATCCAACGAATATCACGTCGTCTGCTTACCAATTAACCCAGACGATCCCCACCATCGATCTATCCCATCCGATCCAACGACTATCACATCACCCGCTCACCAACTATCTTGGCTGATCTCCACCATCGATGTGACCCATCCAATCGAACGACTATCGCACAATATCGCGTGAAATCTTGCACAACCGATATCAGGTCGATAACACGCGAGAAAAGCAGTTTTATTGTGCTATGTGTCGCCTGCCAAGGGTAATCTCGTGAAATTTAGGAATATCGCTTCCCACCTTTAGGGCGCACGAGATACCCATTTCCACTTTCTGAATTCTACCCACGTGCTTAATTCACACTTTTAAGAAAGGCACTTAAGGAAAGGTTTAGCGCTTAAAACCAAATTAATCTTGGTCAAATGTCCATAATTTGTAGTTTACTAGACTTTTTCAAATTGCGATAACTCTTTCATACGGTATCGGTTTTTCAAACCATTCATGGCATTGGAATCAGGAAGAGAAGATCTATCTAGTTGCTCAGGTTCAACACTCTTTTGAATACTTTGAAATTTGAGCTATCATTAAGGCCCTGCATCAATATCTGATCACACATAAATGTAGCTGGGGAATTAGTCAAACCAAATGGAACTACAACAAACTCATAATGCCCATACCTAGTCCTAAAGGCAATCTTATAGATATCCTCTTCCTTGATGCGTACTTGATGATATCTTGATCTCAATTCAATCTTAGAGAACACTACTGCTCCCTTCAAATGATCAAACAAATCATCAATCCTCGGTAATGGGTACCTGTTCTTGATCGTCACCTTGTTCAACTGTCTATAATCAATGCATAATTTGAGAGTACCATCTTTCTTCTTTACGAACAACATTAGTGCATCCCAAGGTGATACACTTGGCCTAATGTATCCCTTGTCAAGCATCTCATTTAATCGCAATTTCAACTCTACTAGCTCTAGGATACTCATCCTATAAGGCGCCTTCGATGATGGTGCTACCCCTGGCACCAACTCAATAGAGAAATATACTTCCCTGTGAGGAGGTAACTCTAGAATCTCTACTAGAAACACATCCTGATACTGCTACAATACAGGGTACCTCATGAATATTTTTGCATCCTCAACATCTTTACCCTTGTCACTAGATATATGCACTGCAAACATCACACAACCTTTTATGGAACTATGCTTAACCTGCAAGTGGTAACCATCCTCACTGTTGTAGGCTTCTTCTTTCCTTGCAAAATTCTCTTTTCCCCATTATCATCGAGGCAATCAATGGCCTTGTTGAAGCAATCCACTTTGATCTTGTGAAGGTACAACCAATCCATACCCAAATGCATGTTATATGATCCCAATGGCAGTACATTCAAATGTGTTGTTTTAGGCATACCATTTAACTCAAATGCATAAGCTCTTACCCAATGGTGAACTCTCTTCTTTGTACCTGTATCCAACTGTACCAACCAAGATTCTACATGCACTTCTTTTCTCAAACCACACTTATCCACCAGGTTAGGATTAACATAACTATACTTAGTGTAACGCCCTCCTCCCATATCTACCCAAGTAACCAACCAACGAGGGTGAACATGTGACAAGAGGCTACTATGATTAGATTCAACCTCCTATGTGACCTTAAGGAAGTGGAATTGACGGAACACATCAACCAACCTATCCACATCAACAACAAAACCCTCAGGAGACATGTCAACCACTCAAACATCCTGTCCCTCGGTCCCACTGATGTTCTAGACATCTTAAGCCTCAGTCGCTTTCATACTATAGGCATGAGAGAGTTTAGAAACCCAAAGTCGCACTCACAGGCTTTCCAACCAGCGTCCAAAGACCAAATTTGCCAGTGTTATGCCAACGACCCCGAGATTTGAGCCACTTTTTTAGGCCTAGAGCCCAGGTCATTGCCCAAAATGGAATGATAACTTAAGATCAGTTAAAGAACATGGAAAAAATGATGCAAAAGAAATAATTTAAACAAAACCTTAATATATCCCTACTAGCCATGACAGGCATTTCGTCAAACATGTCGCAAGCATGTAATCTACATGTGTAAACAACAAAATTAAGTGTAGGGATCTCATTCTTATCTGAGAACCACTATGAACCATTGTTCCCTCATGCCATTTGCTACATTACCATCTATTAGGCCATAGATACATTATCCATTCATTTACAAGCAAAAACATGCTGAGGGCCATACACAACTGTTGTCCTAAAACACACATATAACCAACATAATAATATAGAACTCATGAAAGTACAACCATATAAACCACATATAATCCATCAAAATGCTCATAGAAATACAAGGAGAAATAACCTTTCATTAATTATGCAAAAACCAAACCCGGGATGGGACTTCCACATTCCACCTGACCATAGAATGACTGAGCCAAATCTCTCTTCATCCATTCACCCCCATGCCATATTCAAAGCATGAATGTGGGACTCAAACCAAAAGAATCAACCAGGGCATACCTAGGCTAAACCACCTCACCCTCATCAATAGAAACTAGGCTTTACAGTAATCCATCCCAGATCACTAGGCCAACACAAAGAACACATCATAACAGGCTTTATGTGATCTCCACCTGATCACTAGGCGAAACAAGTATGGATGCCACCGATTTCTCCACCTACACCATGAAGAATTTTCTTGCCTCTTAGTCTCTGAGGATTTACCACAATCCAAATCCGGATCACTAGGCCCTAAACCAAGGTCCACTCTCCAGGCTTTACCGCATACCCCAGACCCCCATTACTAAGCCCAACGAAGATAAAACCACCTCTTGGCTTTACCGTATATCCTGCCATTCACCGAAAATGATTCTTAGGCCCATCGAGGCAACACAATCTTGGCTTTACCGCAACCCCTAGTCTGGCTCAGGGGTCACTAGGACCACAACTTTACCGTGATCCACAGCCCGGTACAGGGACCACCCCACTCAACTTTGAATCCATCCGACAATCCAGCTTAACCAAAACATGAGAACCTGTTGTGTTGTACAACAATTCCCCATTTCATAAAATTTTTCTTTAAAATCATAATATGAAATGGGTCCCTTTTAAACATAGATGTGTGAACAAATTGGTATCAACTCATCATTAGAAAAATCTTCATCAAAAGGTCCAATGGAAATGTTATATTTTAAAATAAACCTTTTGAACTATAATCAAATCGGTCTTGTAAATAAATATAAAGTTCTTTATTATTGCAATAAAGCAATCGCAAGATCGCATATCGCAACAATAAAGAAAACATATGCATGCACCCATTAACTTACTCCGATCTGAAAAGCAAATAACTATCGGATATCGAGAAAGGCGAATAGCAAGTGTAATAAAAGACCCCCCCTCATTTCTCCGATGCGATATCGCTATCGGCAATCTCAGGATGCAACCTAGCACATATTTAAGACACATTCAAATCCTCTGATGCGATAAGGCGTATCGCCATCAGCGATTGGCGATGTTGCAATTGCATGAGTAGCATGACCTGAACCCATTCCCGATTGCGATGCATTAAATAAAGGCGCGTGTTTCAAAACATATTTAAAAGGCTTGCATGCATTATTTTGGACTATTATTAAAGCCTTCCCGTTCACGTTACCAATCACCGATTGTGATTTAGTTTTGATTATCTGCAAAAAATCTAAGCCACGCTTGAATGGATCATTCGGAATATAAACGATATGATGGGTACTTAAAACTCCTTTACCATGATTGACAGGTTAAACGGCCAATTAATGAAGCAGTTATGCCGAGATTTTCCCTTAGATTGTATCTGCAGCAGTTTCACCATAATCTTTGATTATTCGCTAATTGATATAATTCTTTCATATTGGCCCATACTACTTATTCTCTGTATCACGTTGGTTTCATTCATTGCCCAGAACTCCGCCGAAATAACAAATTTGAAACAAATGGGAAAGAAATCCAAGACATCTGCGGCAGCAGTGGCTCCTACAGCAACAATGTAGTCGACTAATGATCCATGACCAAGTAAAAAAGGTTTAATCTCCAACACTACTTGTCTCAGCCTTGGAAATACAAGTTGGCAAAGCATCTACAATTTAATTGAAGCAGAGGAGCCTGAAGAAGCATCAGGAGGAGCTACTGCAGATTCAACTAGTAAATCGGAAGCTTCCCTTAAAGATTTAGCTGATTCGTATTTGCACAAGATAGCAGCACGTGAGAAAATTCTTCCATATACTGATGTAGTGCGATGGGCAGTAGAAGAAATTCCAGTTTTAAACAAAACATTCTGCACAGTTGACAGAAGGATTTTTGGCTCATTTCAGCCTGATGACTTAAGGAAGATGTATCACCTACCTGAACCTAAAAAGAAATATAACAAAGCCTTTCTTGAAAAGTTCGCAAAAGAGAACGAGACTGAATCGGCCCCAATTAAGCAGTGGAGACAAAATCCCGAAAAGCACAAACATGAACCATCAGGTAAGTACTCTGTAGATTCATTGTGTTCTCCTTACTGTTATGCCGGGGCAATGATGTGTAGAATGTGGGGATTGCATGATTCTGCGAAGTTTACTATTGAAATGGTTCCTTTGATGGAAACAGTGGTTAATAGTGAAATGATGGATTGGGCAAACATATTGTCCGACAAGTTAGCTACTGCAATTCTTGAATTTAGATCAAATACACGCATAACCACCAGAACTATTCCCCCTTTCTATTACAGTGCTTATGTTATGGATACTCTTTGCTTTAATTCTGAATTTCCCATACTCGGGTGGAGATGGACTTCACAAGATCCTTAGCCAATCCACATTTATCATCAAAAGTTATGGAAGGCGCACTATAAAGACTACTTGTACCAAATTGGTAATGGTTTCATGTTGCCTATCTATTATGCCATTTTTGATAAGCCTGCCCCAAAGATTTTAATGGAAGTAGAGATTGACTTGACTGTTATAGGGAATTGGTTCGGGGAAGACAAATTTACATATATAAGGGTTTTTGGTAGTCTCACAAGACCTCATGTCCTTCCTCTGTATGTACCAGATAAGCTATTAGCTCGAGAATTGGCTTACCAAATAACAACAACAGGAATATCCAAAACTCTTAGGAATTCTAAAAAACAGGCTTGGCCTACATTTCCTTTGAGATGTCGTGTTTATACTCTACACGATTACAAGCATGCTGAAAAGGAGGCAGAAAAGATAAACATGCTCATCTCGCAACTATTCCTAACAGGGAATTCGATCCAAGGAAAGTTGCTTATATTGTTCTTGAACCAGCCAAACTAACAAGGTTTGAACATGAAAAAGACGAATTTGATGACCTGTTTTCTTCAGCAGAATCATTATTCCAGGTACAAACATTGGCCAAAATGAAATATAATGATGAAGGGCTAGTAGAATTTAATAGGCTCAGAGAACAGAGGTTCCAAACTCTGCCTTTGGACTTATTAGCGACAACCCCAACAACTCAGTCAAGCGAGCTTGAACAACAAATTATTGATAAACCTCCTACTATAGAGAAGATTTCCAAAAAAGGAAAAGAACCAGAGCAGAAGAAAGAGCAGGGGAAACAACAAGAGAAAGAGCAGAAAAAAGAACAGGACAAGAGCAGTGAACACATCAATCTAGATACCCAGATTGATCCCAAGCTCCTCCAAGAATGGCAACAATTCGATTCTATTATAAGGAATCTGGAAGGTTCACAAGATTTCAGCACACCTAAAGTAACAGTTGGTCAAGATATAACAACAACAACGGTTCCAATTGAAGGAACCAGCGGCCTACCCACCAGCACAGATGTAGAAATAATTCTTAAGGATCCATCCGATCATATTATTTTGCAGATAGAAGACATACCACCATTAGACGTCTTTTATAGTCCCAAACACAGGGCTGTAGTGAAAAGACAAAGGAAAATGAGGAGACTTGATCAATCTTCCCTTTTACCAACACAACCAGAGATGGCTAATGTGGTATGCAAGGAAGAATTTAACCCTTCCGATGACCTTACAAAACTTTATCAGTATGCCGGAGCCTATTCGGCAGCCACTATGGATAAAGCCTCAGAAATAAGCAATCTACTTAAGGAAAGAGAGCAAACAATTGTTTCATTGCAGTCACAGGTGTCCAAAGCACAACGAAAAATAGAACAATTAGAACAACAACTATCGACATAGCAGCAGATAAACAATCAATTAAATGAGCAATTGCTCAAGGAGAAACAGATGATAGACTTAAGCGTAGTATAGAAACAAAAGGAATTATCCGAATCATTGGCTAGGTTGAAGACAATGAATGAACAAATGAGTAAGACGAAAGACGAGCAAATTGCTCAATTGTCACACCAAGTAGAAAAGTTCAAGAGTCTTCTGCAACTAGCAGATTTCAGGTCCGAAGCTCTCCAGATCAATAAAGCATTGATTACACAGCTAAAACTGCTATGTCATAACATTTCTCTGGTTGAGCCCCTTTGTGAGATTATTGCATCAATATTTGACAAATCAGTCGATGCCAGGCAAGATTTGGAACAGGCTGATGAGACTCTAACCAATTTTCTCGCTTGGCAAGACACCAGTAAAGAGCAAGCCGCACATATGCCTAAAATTCTAGAGTCACACAAAGAAATCTTTTTCCTAGAATGACAGTCACAACTGATGAAAGCGGAGAGAGAAACCTCAAGATGCAGATTATCTATCAGTAATTTAATTGAGTTAATCAATGACACTCTTTATCTGTCTAACATGATTTCACAGTGCACTCCAAGTAAATTGCCGTCAGCCAAAGCATTGGAACAAACATGCAATCAAGAATTGGAGAAGAATGAAAGATTAATCGCCGACATCCAAAGTTTAACTTGGGATACCTTTTGGTTTTCTTAGTTAGACCATACAGTCAAAGGGCCGCACTCAAATGTTTAACCGATGCGATCGGTTGCATGATTCCCGAAATCCATGATGCCACATACTCAACCCAACTGCATTCTCGTCTCACTTGCCCTCCAAAATTACAACCGATGCTTGCTATCTACCAGCTCAAGCCAAAAGGAGATCATCCGAAACAATGAACCATGCTACCGACTGCAAACAAGTCGATTCTGAGGAGATACTCATGATTTAGTTGTACCAATTAATAGCATTTTATTTTGTAATTAGTTAGCCTAATTAATATTTATAGGCCCCTTCATGCATTTAGAAAGGGTCCTCAGTTTTTGTATAAACTCAAATCAGGAAGTCATACTATTGTGCTTTTGGTATATTTTTTATAAACACTGGGCCAGTATTCTGAATTTTAACGAAGAAAGCTTCGATGGGATGTGCACTATTGCCTTGTTGTGAAAGTGTTTCTAAGTTAGAGGAAGGAATTTGAATGCGATTGATATCGGGAGTGATCCAAATAACATATGGTACTATTATCTATGCTCTTGTTTCATTCTTTCATGTGAATCAGCATTTGTTTAATCTTGCTATCATTGGATATGTGTATGTGTTTTAACAGCAGTCCTTATACTTATCACCATTGAATGTTTAAGGAGTGTTATTCTTTCAATCATATGTATGTCAGTGATATATGATGAATAGTGTAATAATGTTTTAATCATTACTTTGTTTAACTACTTGAACAAAGTAATTATCATATGAATAAATGTCTTTGTTTACCAATAGAGTCATCTATATGTCTGTTTGAGGATAAAGATCATCAAAAGTTACACTTAAACAGAAATTCCCCGGGATAGATTAGTTGTTCATAATTTTACTTTTTAGATTAAATCATTCATCTATTATCATTATATATTAGAGAACCAACCATTTATCCACCCCCTTTATCCATCATTGGGAAACTGGTCCCATTATTTCCAGTCGGAACCACCACACCAAATGGAAAAGGAGTTGCCTTTAAGGTTCAGACTGGGTGGTTTTCCCCGATGTTGTTGCAGCGATTTTTGAGGCATCAACATTTTTGGCGCTAGAAGGAGGGCATGAACTGTGAATGGCGAGCAAACCTAAACCTATAGACCATTCTGAGAGTAAATCTCCCTCCACTTCACCTCGGACCTCCCGTTTGCATCCTGGAACACCAGTATTCAAACGAGAAGAAGAGGAGTCAACTACCACTGCTCAAACCCACCATACTTCAGATCGATTAAGTCCTGTGTCCGCTGAAGTGCAGTCTCTCATCTAGAAACTTCAAGGCTTTTCGATATCACCACAGAAATCTGAGGTATCTCAAGGTAGTGAGACTTCGCAATTCAATCTACCTCACCCTCTCACCAGAATTCAAAGCGGGAAGCTCGGTATTGAACCTACTGAGTTGCCTTTACCCAAAAGGAAAAGGGAAAAAAAGAACACTGAAGGATCTGACAGTGAGACTTTCTCATCATCATCCTCCATTTCATCTTCCCCAGTGCGAAGTCAACCATCCACTCCATCACACATTGTTGTTCAATAGGGATCAGGAATTTCAACATCCTCACCTCAAACCTCAATATCAACTCCTTCTCAAACATCTGGAATCCCATTGGCAATATCATTTATTATAAGTTTAACAATGGCTCAAAATCCATGGAGTAGTCCTGGTGCAGTCAATATGCTTGCACCATTACACCCATTGTCAAATTCTCCTGAAAAATGGTTGCCAAAATTTAATCCAGATACAGGGACACAAGCTGAGGAGCATATTAACAATTTCATGTTGTCGGTTAATTTAAAAGGAGTGACAGAGGAAGATGTTGTGGTTAGGCTTTTCCCTTATACTTTACAAGGATCAACTGGGTCTTGGTATTTTTCCCCGCCCTCTAGATCCATTACGAGTTGGAACATTTTTCAAGAACAGTTTCTAACTAAGTATGGCGATGATAGATCTTTAGCAACATTAATCAACGAACTCTCCAATCTTAGTATAGAATCCAAAGAACCTATAAAGGAGTTCAACTCACGATTCAATAAACTCTTGAATAAGATTCCAACTGCCTCTAAACCAAGTGAGAAAATCAGAAGCGAATGGTATATAACATCCCTACCCTCAAATATAGCTATTTTTGTAGATAGAGCTGCAAAACCAACTTTAGCTGAAAACATGAAAGAGGCACTTGCTGTAGAGAAACACATTATTGCTTTAGAGAAGAAAGCTGCTCTTGAAGATAGAAAATCCAAAAAAGTTTCTTTCAAGGATGAGTCAAAGAAGAAAACCCCCAAAGATCCATATGACATGGAGGGTCTCCAAAAAGTCCTCAAGACTATGTCAAATGAGATGGTAGAAATAAAAAAGAAAGTTGTTGAGACTTCAACTAAAAGGCCATTTAGACATTTTAAGAAACCTGAATCAAAACCACCAAATGTTATATCCAATGCAGATTCAGCTCCTGAAGAGGAAGAAGAGGACGAAACAATCTTATCATCCACAGAACCCAAAGAAGACGAGATTGTAGAATGTCATGGGATGTGGGACTTTATTTTACCTAATTCCGATACAGAAAATGAACATGAAGCTTTCCCTGTGTCTACTAGGAGTAAGGGTACTACTGAACCTGTTCAGACAACTTTGAAGAAAATGAATGCAGGTACCACTACTATTAAAGAAAAGGTTCCCACAAAGAAAGCTGCAGCAATACCATCCCAAAATCGGCCATCATCTTCAAATCTACCTTCAACATCTAAGACGTTGATAGTGTCAGATTCTATGGATTACAATATTATCGAAGATATGAAGAAGACAAAGGAAAATATTACTATGTTTGAACTTAGCAAACTCAAACATCAACATAAATTACTTCTTAAAGAGTTAAATGATGTACCTTCTTCACCTCTTCCTAACGCTGTAATGGCCAAAGCTGCTAATGATTCAGGCCAACCACCTCCTGGTAGAGTGGAAGCTACTGATGCCGTTTTAATTGTAGATCAAATTCACATACTCCTCCTTTCCTCTTAACCTATGAGATCTATAATAGAAATCTACACAACTATTTGATTGACTCAGAGGCCTCCTCAAATATAATGCTAGCTTTAGTTTGTTCCAAACTGAACATTGAACCCCAAAAGTCTGCAATTCACATTGTACAGTTGGATAGAACAAAGGTCCAGGTTTTAGGAGAAATCAACTTAGTAACTATCAGGTTATCAACTGATCCAAGAGTGGTTCAAAGAATTGATATTCTAATTGCTGATATACCTGAATTTTATTGGTTGATTCTGAGTAGAGACTGGTCTGAGAAACTCCATGGTTATATCTCCACTGATTGGTCCCATATGTGGCTACCTTATAAAGGAAAGCCAAATCAGATCAAGATCGATCGGGAGAAACATATGACCCATACTGTTACTGAATTTGAACAGGAAAATCAACCAATAGCATTCAATAACAATATTTTGGGGAATTACTCATCTGAATCATTCTTTGGCAATTTCACTGCCCAACCATCTCCTTTCTTAGTTAATAATTTCACATATCAAATCGAAAATTTCTCACAAACCGATAGATCAAGATGTGTTAATATCGATGAGGAAACTGTAAATAAAATTGTTGATAATTCTTTATTTTGGTCATTATACTTTGATGGGTCTAAATCTAGTGAAGGTGTAGGAGTAGGATGTATTTTAGTAAGTCCTGAGGGAGAAAAAACTATGTTATCGTGCAAATTGGAATTTGAATGCACAAACAATATAGTCGAATATGAGGCCTTAGTTCAAGGACTCTACAAAGCTATTGGTCTTAAAGTTCAATATTTGAAAGTGTTTGGTGATTCAGAAATTGTTATAAAACAAGTTAGAAATACAATTCATTGCCTTTCTAGTCATCTCAAACACTGTCAGTCTTTGGTGCAGGAACTCATATCTCAATTTTTGGCATTCAATATTTCTCCTATCCCTAGGACCCAAAATGCAGCAGCAGACCTGCTAGCTAATGTTGCTTCCAAACTCCTACCTTCCGAAGATTACAACCCAGATAGATTTTCAGTAGAGTTAATTTTTAGACCATCAATTCCCGATAATGTCACTAATTGGCGAGTGTTCAATCATGATGAAGACATTTTAAATTTCTTGACTTCCGATAAGTCTTACGATGATTAAATTATTGATGAAAGTGATCATGACCTTCAAATGAAGGAAAAGCAAGAAGAAAACTCAATACCAAAACCAATGGTCAAGCTAGAAGATCTTTATGATATTAAAGACAGGTTTAAACAGGTGACCAATTCAAAGCTCCAGAGTTCCACTTTAAGATTTGAGTTGATAAACCTAGGTACTAAGGAAAACCCTCAAAACATCAATTTGGGATTAGGACTTTTTTTAGAAGAAAGAACAACATTAATTAGATTGTTGCGTAAGAATAAATATGTCTTTGCTTGGAAATATGATGATTTGAAAACATACGATACATCGATCATTCAACATACTATTCCAATGCTTTTTGAACAAAAACCAGTGCAACAGAAGTTAAGGAAAATTCATCATAACCTAGAGAGTCAAATAAAAACTGAGTTAAATAAACTCTTAAAGGCTAAGATAATTTTTCCTGTCAGACATTCCAACTGGGTGTCCAATATGGTGCCAGTTAGAAAGAAAAATGGCGACATCAGGATTTGCATCGATTTCAGAAATCTTAATAAAGCAAGCTAGAAAGATAACTTCCCTTTACCTACCATGGAATAAACACTCCATTCAGTATTTGGTTTTGAGTTAATGTCCTTTTTAGATGGTTTTTCAGGATATAACCAAATTTTGGTCCATCCCGATGACAGACTTAAAACTACCTTCAGAACCAAGTGGGGAACTTATGCTTACCAAAAAATGCCTTTTGGACTTATCAATGCAGGAGCTACATTCCAGAGAGCAATGGACATAGCATTCAAAGGATTGATCAATAAACCAATAGTTGTCTATTTAGATGATATTACTGTATTTTCCAAGAAAATATCTAATCATTTCCATGATTTAAAACAAATCTTTGAACACTGCAGAAGGTATGGTATCTCGCTTAATCCAAAGAAGTCTTTTTTTTTTTTTTTTTTTTCAAGGAAAGCTTTTGGGCTTCATTGTTTCAAAGGATGGTATTTATATTGATCCAAATAGAATTAAAGAGATTTCTGATATTCCATTCCCTCATAATAAAAAATCCATGCAATCATTTTTGGGTCAAATTAACTTTGTTAAGCGATTTGTTCCAGATTTTTCCCAGATTATTTTACCATTGCAAACAATGATTAAGAAAAATTCGGTGTTTAAATGGGGACCTGCAGAGAAAGAGGCATTTGATTCTATCAAACAATCAATAACTAATGCCCCTGCTTTAAGTACTCCCAATTTTTCAAGTCATTTCATACTATACACCCTCGCATCCGCCTCGTCTTATGCAGCAGTGCTGACTCAGATTAATGATCAAAGCTTGGAAGCATTGATCTCATTTTACAGTTCAAATCTCCAAGGTGTTGAACTTAATTACTCGGAAGTTGAAAAGTAAGCCTTTGCTGTATACAAAACCATTAAACACTACAGACCCTTTCTCTTAAAAGCTCACACAAAAGTTATAGTTCCTTTTTCAGCAGTAAGACAATTACTAGTCCAAAGGGAATTAGGAGAAAAGAGAGCAAATTGGGTCACAACATTACAAGAATATGTCTTAGGAATCAAGCCAGCAAAGATTGTCAAAGGTCAAGGTTTTTGCAGGTTCTTAACAAGAGCATCCAATATTCAAGAACTTGATGGTACAGAAGACACTGAAGAGATCAATCAGATAAGTATCACAGATCCTGAATCACAATATGCAGATCTGATTTTCTATTTGAAAAATGGATATGCTCCTTCTAATCTCTCCTATAAAAACAAATGTGCCATTAGATTGAAAGCGAAAAACTTCATAATTGTAGATGATGTATTGTTTAGGCGAAATTATGATTCAATTCTATTAAGATGTTTAGAAAAACCTGAAGCGCAAAAGGTTTTGCAGGAGCTACACGATGGACCAGTAGGAGGACATTTTGGAGCTGATACAACAGCTCACAAAATCATTCATGCTGGATATTATTGGCCCACCCTGTTCAGAGATACTCATGAATATGTAAGGAAATCCCGAAGTTGTCAAATCTCCAGTGGAAGACAAAGAAAACCAGCTTTCCCTTTGCAACCAGTGAACATTGAACAACCTTTTGAGCAATGGGGATTGGATATCATTGGGGAAATCACTCCACATTCATCCAAACAACATAAGTATATCCTTACCGCCACTGATTACTTTACTCAGTGGGTTGAAGCAATTCCTCTAAAGACAACAAACTCTGAGGCAATTATGGAATTCATAGATCAATTCATTATTACCAGGTTTGGTGTCCCAAACGCTCTTGTTTTTTATAATGCATCTTATTTCTCTGGAAATTCTATGTTTGAGTTCACTATCAAAAGGGGGTTTAAATTGAAGTATTCTGCAAATTACTACCCCCAAGGCAATGGTTTAGCAGAATCCACCAATAAAAACCTTATTAAAATCATTAAGCGAACTATTGAGCAGAATCATAAAAACTGGCATAAATCTTTGATATTTGCACTATGGGCTGACAGAATAACACATAAGGCCTCCATAGGCACTTCTCCATTTAATCTAGTATATGGAAAGGAAGCTGTCATACCAACCAATTTAGTACTTCCATCTCTAGCTTTAGTGCAATTTATTGAAGAAAGTCCCTCATCTTCTATTTGTTAGAGCCTAAATTTGCCTCAGGCTAGAAAGGCAAGGGTCTAGGTCCACATCAAACCACGCTCAGCCTCGTAGCTAGCCCTAAGAGGACAGGAGAGGGCTCTTTCCGGGTCGATCTCGGCAAAAGACAATCAATGGGGCTCGAGATGCTTGAAATAAAAGCTAATTTTAGGCTAGGTATAAAGTACAAGGGTTTGATTTGAGTTTTTGGGGGTTTTGTGCTGGAAACAGGGAAAGGCAAATTGGACTTGGGGATGAGGCACAGTTTCTACAGAGTTCTGATTGGGGCAAGGAAGGCAATCATTTTGATGTTTTAAAGTGAGTGAATGGATGGATCAGACTGGTGAGGAGCTAAGGAGAGCAAGAGGGTCTCAAGAATTCTCCTTAAATAGATGAAAACATGGAAATTTAAACAAATTCAAAGGCAGAGCATAGCAGTTAATGGATTCTACCTTAATCACTCATTTGTTCAAATTCAGAAGAAGAGAAAGGAAAATGATACACATAACACTAATGAACTTACAATTGCTTAGAGAAGAACACCATCAAAACATAAAGCCACATGGATCCCAAACAGTGCTGCAAAACCCTGGTCTTTCCTTAGCCAAAAATGTAGAGATAGAATGTACAATGATATGCCCAAGCAATCCCAAGTGTCCAACCCTGAAAATGACTTAGGAATTACAAGATATAGACTATCCTAACCCACTCCCATGCCTCTAAGGGTCGAGCTCATCATTCTATGAGCTGTTTCAACCAATAAACAAAACACTAAAATCTAGGCAATCAAAACAACTTGCCTCTATAAGGTAGGAAACTGATTCATTCATTAAATTTTCACTTTTTAGTAAATGAATCCTCTAGAACAAGTAAATATGGGCCAAAATTACATCATAATCATCAATTTACATCAAGATGGGTCAAAAATTACATCTGGAAGCAAAACTAGTCAAACTGGCCGAATTTCTAAGCTAGAAGGTGAAAAATTGAGCAAAAATCCTCTATGTGCCGCGCCAAATCCTCTATGCGTCGCGCCACTTTGAGAATGAGTTTGAGGCACTTCCTGAAGTCCAAATTGAGCCCAAGATAGCTCATTGGAAAGCCCTGCCTGTCTACTTTCCAACCCAAGTGGAATTTTTCAATTTAGATGTCCTTTGCCCCTCCAAAACTGCAATCTCCCATGACTGCTTCCTGTGTGTCAAAATAGGGGCAGAGAGGTCATTTTGTGAGTGTTTTTGACCTCCCGAGGACTCAAAACTTGCCCAAACTTCTTGGCCATACACCAACAGTCATGATTTTTCATGTCAAATCCAATGATGTAAACTTTTTGCAATTTAGAGCCCCCTAGCAAAAGCGTGTGCCATGTGGCGCGGTGCATAGGGAGAAAAACTCTGTGTTTTAGTGCCAAAATTTGTCAAAATACCAAAAATGCCCCAAATTTCTTGAAATTTGGGCTGGAACTTCTCCATCAAGTGTCATGTTGGGCTAAAGAGGCTTCGGCTAATATCCGAAGGCGATCATGCTCCTTTCAAGGGTGAGTCACTTTGGGTTTCCACCTCATAATCAGAGGAATGACCGGACGACATAACTGCTGTTGTACACCTGCCTGGGAGAAATAGATGCTGGTGTATGAAACTGTGTATTGCTCTTTTGTAATGTAGTTGGATTCTGCCACCAAGGGGAAAAAATGCAACAAGGGACTGTTAGGAAGGGGACAACAGTAAGGGATTAGGGGATATTAGGATAAATTTTATTAGGGAAAAGTAGGAGGGTTTGAGGGGTTTTATGTATAGGGTTAGGAGATTTGTTTTCTGTAAGGGCTAGGGTTTTGGGGTTTGGGATTTGAATATAGGAAAAACATGTAGGATTGATGAGCTTAGAGGGGGGGGGGGTGGGTGGTGGGTAGGAAATGATGAAACAAGGGAGAAATGGGGAAGGAGGAGTGACCTTGGTAGCAAAACAAGGATTTCGAAACCCACAACAAATCTTCCTTTGAGGCACTTTAAAGGTAGGGTTTCAAGTTTTTGTTTCAATCATTACCATCCATAAACCACCATCACTCAGCACAAAAATGGATGAAACATTAAGATGTCGACCCTACCTGGAAAATCCACGCAAAGAAATGGCAATTTTGAGAAATTTCAAATGTTTTCGAGCCTTGGACTGTATGCGCCGCGCCGCATACCCAACACGCCACCCTGTTCCAGTGCGCCGCGCCTGAGGAAATTTACACTGGGTTTCTCCTCCCAGTGCGTCGTGCCTCTCCAGTGTGCCGCGCCACCTGCTCTATGCGCCGCGCCAACCCGGCTTCATCCAACTTCACCCAATTTCACTCTTACGCACCAAACTTGCTTTGAATTGTTTCCTCTTTGTTTCTTGGCATGCAAATGAATTTCTCAAAATGGAAAATCTCTCATATAGCCATGGATTTTGATTTTCTTTTCTCAAACCCATTTTTGTAATGTTTACACTTTGGCACTTTTTCACAATTAATACAAACTCTATCTTTTTGTTTCCCCCTTGATTTTTAGCTTGAATGATGAATTTCTTGGCATATTTTCGCAGGGATAGTGGCATGTTTTGACCAAGGAAGACCAGGGTTGCGCCTGGAGAATTGAATAACTGAAGAACTTTTTGAAAATGTTACAAGAGACAAAATGTTGACTTTTCTTCAAAACTGAGTTTTGAAGAACAACCATAATCCATCAATATGACGATGAAATTTGCGAAATAAAAAACATGTGTAGAACCTCCCTCTGGCTTGCTGGCATTATTGAACACTTTGACCTAGTGACTGAAAATGACACTTGCTGATTAAGAACTAAAACAGGACTGTAAGTGACCTTTACAACTCAATTTCGATAAACAGACCTAAACTAGCAGTGTAAGGCATGAGGGGTATTGAATGACCAAACCCTTTCGTCAGATTATGGCATGCCCCTAGCGGAATGCAATTGAGTGAAACGAGCGAGACACCTAAAAATGAAATGCAATAAAGAGAAATGATTTCTGACGGAGGGATGTAAAGACCAACTCTAACACTATTCAATTAAGACATGATCAAATTTTGAAACTAGAAGAAGAAAGGGAAAAAGCTAGAATTATACATGCAAAACATCAACAAATTATCAAGTCATCTTTTGATACAACTTCAACCAGTTCAAAGCAATTACAAGTTGGTGATCTAGTTTTGAAATGGGCAAAGTCCATGAGGATAAAGGAAAACACACTAAGTTCCAGAAAATGTGGCTTGGACCATTTCAAATCAATGAGAAGATAGGCCCTTCTATTTTCATATTGCAAGATCTATCAGGTAAGAGAGATTCTCTTCCTGTTAATGGTCTTATCTTGAAAAAATTCTTCAATTGAGGAGGTAACCCCTTCTCCGTTTGTAAATATTCAATTTTCGGCAAAATTTGTGTGCATAGTTTTTTTAGGATTTTGGGAAAATAAAATTGTAAGATGCCTTCCATTGGTCTTTGCTATATTGAAAAAAGTTTCTCAAAAAAAATAATTCTGATATTTACTTTTAAAAATGGAAGCATTAAACAAAAGGAAAATTTCTAGGAAATTAGGTATATTTAGATTCTGAAACCCCATTTTATTTTTGTGAAATCTTCTCAAGGTTTAGAAGTACTGTAAATCATTTTAATGTTTTCAAATGGCCTAAAAACGGTTATCAATACAAAACAAAAACTGATTCAATCTTAGCATCTTCAACTCCCACCCTGTCATCCATGTTCTCTTAAGGAGAAAATTGTTCATCCCATTCATCAAAGTTTATAATTACTCAGAGTGTAATTCTAAAATATATTTGATATAAAAGATAAGAAGTCTTATTACAAGCCTGTTTACCATAATCATAGGGGAATAATTCAACTGACATTACCAATACTGCATATCAAAACAGGTTAATGACTTATAATTATAAGACAAGGGGTCTCATCACGAGCCAGCTTGTTCAGTTAAATTACAGCCAGTGAATGGCGTTGTCAAACAGCTGGCCACCAAACCAGGACAATGATTTTTTATCTTACAAAATAAGTAAAAGAAAAAGATACAAAAATATGAAGGCATATTTTTGGAATCATTCTTTTAATTATACTCTGAAATGGATGGGATAATGAATGATCAAATGGTTAAAAGGTATCCCTGTCGAGACTATAAACGTTTGCTGGCAGCAGAGGCTCTACCTATGACAAAGGAGTCATTATAAAGCTAAGATGGAGATTTTGTTTTTGTTTTATCATTATTAACCAATTAAGGCTAATTTAAAACTTAGAATGTATTTAATTTTAACACGAGAAGAAAATAACAGAAATAGTTATCATTATATTCAGGATTTATATATACCTAGTTATATTACAATTCTTCTCTTAGATAAGATTTCCAGATAAAGAAAGTTTAAGTATTTCAACATTTCTCAGAGATAACTGTTTCTCCCAGTGAGTCGCCAATTGTTGTGCTATACAAGAACTCCCCATTTCATAATTTTTTCTTTAAAATCATAATATGAAATGGGTCCCTTTTAAAAATAGATGTGTGAATAAATTGGTATCAACTCATCATTAGAAAAATATTCATCAAAAGGTCCAATGGAAATGTTATATTTTAAAATAAATCTTTTGAACTATAATCAAATCGGTCTTGTAAATAAATATAAAGTTCTTTATTATTGCAATAAAGCAATTGCAAGATCGCATATCGCAACAATAAAGAAAACATATGCATGCACCCATTAACTTACTCTGATCCGAAAAGCAAATAACTATAGGATATCGGGAAAGGTGAATAGCAAGTGTAATAAAAGACCCCCCTTCATTTCTCCGATGTGATATCGCTATCAACAATCTCAGGATGCAACCTAGCACATGTTTAAGACACATTCAAATCCTCCGATGTGATAAGGTGTATCGCCATCGGCAATCGGCGATGTTGCAATTGCATGAGTAGCATGACCCGAACCCATTCCCGATTGTGATGCATTAAATAAAGGCGCGTGTTTCAAAACATATTTAAAAGGCTTGCATGCATTATTTTGGACTATTATTAAAGCCTTCCCATTCACGTTACCAATCATCGATTGCGATTTACTTTTGATTATCTGCCAAAAATCTAAGCTACGCTTGAATGGATCATTCGGCATATAAACGATATGATGGGTACTTAAAACTCCTTTACCATGATTGACAGGTTAAACGGCCAATTAATGAAGTAGTTATGCCGAGATTTTCCCTTAGATTGTATCTGCGGCAGTTTCACTATAATCTTTGATTATTCGCTAATTGATATAATTCTTTCATATTGGCTCATACTACTTATTTTCTATATCACGTTGGTTTCATTCCTTGCCCAGAACTACGCCAAAATAACAAATTTGAAACAAATGGGAAAGAAATCCAAGAGATCTGCGATAGCAGCGGCTCCTACAGCAACAGTGTAGTCGACTAATGATCCACAACCAAGTAAAAAAGGTTTAATCTCTGACACTACTTGTCTCGCCCTTGGAAATACAAGTTGGCAAAGCATCTACAATTTAATTGAAGCAGAGGAGCCTGAGGAAGCATCAGGAGGAGCTACTGCAGATTCAACTAGTAAATTGGAAGCTTCCCTTAAAGATTTAGTTGATTCGTATTTGCACAGGATAGCAGCACGTGAGAAAATTCTTCCATACACTGATGTAGTGCGTTGGGCGGTAGAAGAAATTCCGGTTTTAAACAGAACATTTTGCACAGTTGACGGAAGGATTTTTGGCTCATTTTAGCCTGATGACTTAAGGAAGATGTATCACCTGCCTGAACCTAAAAAGAAATATAACAAAGCCTTTCTTGAAAAGTTCGCAGAAGAGAACGAGACTGAATCGGCCCCAATTAAGTAGTGGAGACAAAATCTTGAAAAGCACAAACATGAATCATCAGGTAAGTACTTTGTAGATTCATTGTGTTCTCCTCACTGTTATGTCGGGGCAATGATGTGCAAAATGTGGGGATTGCATGATTCTGCGAAGTTTACTATTGAAATGGTTCCTTTGATGGAAGCGGCGGTTAATAGTGAAATGATGGAATGGGCAAACATATTGTCCGACAAGTTAGCTACTGCAATTCTTGAATTTAGATCAAATACACGCGTAACCACCAGAATTATTCCCCCTTTCTATTACAATGCTTATGTTATGGATACTCTTTGCTTTAATTCTGGATTTCCCATACTCAGGTGGAGATGGACTTCACAAGATCCTCAACCAATCCACATTTATCATCAAAAGTTATGGAAGGCGCACTATAAAGACTACTTGTACCAAATTGGTAACGGTTTCATGTTGCCTATCATTATGCAATTTTTGATAAGCCTGCCCCAAAGATTTCAATGGAAGCAGAGATTGACTTGACTGCTATAGGGAATTGGTTCGGGGAAGGCAAGTTTACCTATATAAGGGTTTTTGGTAGTCTCACAAGACCTCATGTCCTTCCTCTGTATGTACCAGATAAGCTATTAGCTCGAGAATTGGCCTACCAAATAACAATAGCAGGAATATCCAAAACTCTTAGGAATTCTAAAAAACAGGCTTGGCCTACATTTCCTTTGAGATGCGGTGTTTATACTCTACACGATTACAAGCATGCTGAAAAGGAGGCAGAAAAGATAAACATGCTCATTCTCACAACTATTCCTAATAGGCAATTCGAAACAAGGAAAGTTGCCTATATTGTTCTTGAACAAGCCAAACTAACAAGGTTTGAACATGAAAAAGACGAATTTGATGACCTATTTTTTTTTAGCAGAATCATTATTCCAGGTAGAAACATTGGCCAAAATGAAATATAATGATGAAGGGCTAGTAGAATTTAATAGGCTCAGAGAACAGAGGTTGCAAAATCTATCTCTGGACTTATTAGCAACAACCCCAACAACTCAGCCAAGCGAGCCTGAACAACAAATTATTGATAAACCTCCTATTATAGAGAAGATTCCCGAAAAAGGAAAAGAACCAAAGCATAAGAAAGAGCAGGGGAAACAACAGGAGAAAGAGCAGAAAAAAGAACAGGACAAGAGCAGTGAACACATCAATCTAGATACCCAGATTGATCCCAAGCTCCTCCAAGAATGGCAACAATTCGATTCTATTATAAGCAATCTAGAAGGTTCACAAGGTTTCAACACACTTAAATTAACAGTCGGTCAAGATACAGCGGCAACAACGGTTCCAATTGAAGGAACCAGCGGCCTACCCACCAACACAGATGTAGAAATAATTCCTAAAGATCCATTTGATCAGATTATTTTGCAGATAGAAGACATACCACCATTAGGCATCTTTTATAGTCCCAAACACAGGGATGTAGTGAAAAGACAAAGGAAAAGGAGGAGACTTGATCAATCTTCCCTTTTACAGCACAAACAGAGATGGCTAATGTGGTATGGAAGGAAGAATTTAACCATTCCGATGACCTTACAAAACTTTCTCAGTATGCCAGAGCCTATTTGGCAACCACTATGGATAAAGCTTTGGAAGTAAGTAATCTACTTAAGGAAAGAGACCAAACAATTGTTTCATTGCAGTCACAGGTGCCCGAAGCACAACGAAAAATAGAAGAGTTAGAATAGCAACTATCGACACAGCAACAAATAAACAATCAATTAAATGAGCAATTGCTCAAGGAGAAGCAGAGGATAGACTTAAGCGTAATACAGAAACAAAAGGAATTATCCGAATCATTGGCCAGGTTGAAGACAATGAATGAACAAATGAGTAAGACGAAAGACGAGCAAATTGCTCAACTGTCACACCAAGTAGAAAAGTTCAAGAGTCTTCCGCAACCAGCAGATTTCGGATCCGAAGCTCTCCAGATCAATAAAACATTGATTACACAGCTAAAACTGCTATGTCATAACATTTCTCTGGTTGAGCCCCTTTGTGAGATTACTGCATCAATAGTTGACAAATCAGTCAATGCCAGGCAGGATTTGGAATAGGCCGATCAGACTCTAACCAATTTTCTCGCTTGGCAAGACACCAGTGAAGGGCAAACCGTACATATGCCTAAGATTCTAGAGTCACACAAACAAATCCTTTTCCTAGAATGGCAGTCACAACTAATGAAAGCGGAGAGAGAAACCTCAAGATGCAGATTATCTATCAGTAATTTAATTGAGTTAATCAATGACACTCTTTATCTGTCTAACATGATTTCACAGTGCACTCCAGGTAAATTGGCGTTAGCCAAAGCATTGGAACAAACATGCAATCAAGAATTGGAGAAGAATGAAAGATTAATCACCGACATCCAAAGTTTAACTTGGGATACCTTTTGGTTTTTCTTAGTTAAATCATACAATCAAAGGGCCGCGCTCAAATGTTTAACCGATGCGATCGGTTGCATGATTCCCGAAATCCATGATGCCACATACTCAACCCCACTGCATTCTCGTCTCACTCGCCCTCCAGAATTACAACCGATGCTTGCTATCTGCCAGCTCAAGCCAAAGGGAGATCATTCGAAACAATGAACCATGCTGCTGACTGCAAACAAGCCAATTCTGAGGAGATACTCATGATTTAGTTGTACTAATAAATAACATTTTATTTTGTAATTAGTTAGCCTAATTAGTATTTATAGGCCCTTTCATGCATTTAGAAAGGGTCCTCAGTTTTTGTATAAACTCAAATCAGGAAGTCACACTATTGTGCTTCTGGTATATTTTTTTATAAAGACTGGGCCAATATTCTGAATTTTAACGAAGAAAGCTTTGATGGGATGTGCACTATTGCCTTGTTGTGAAAGTGTTTCTAAGTTAGAGGAAGGAATTTGAATGCGATTGATATCGGGAGTGATCCAAATAACATATGGTACTATTATCTATGCTCTTGTTTCATTCTTTCATGTGAATCAACATTTGTTTAATCTTTCTATCATTGGATATATGTATGTGTTTTAACAACAGTCCTTATACTTATCACTATTGAATGTTTAAGGAGTGTTATTCTTTCAATCATATGTATGTCAGTGATATATGATGAATAATGTAATAATGTTTTAATCATTACTTTGTTCAACTACTTGAAAAAAGTAATTATCATATGAATAAATGTCTTTGTTTGCCAATAGAGTCATCTATATGCCTGTTTGTGGATAAAGATCATCAAGAGTTACACTTAAGCATAAATTCCCCGGGATAGATTAGTTGTTCATAATTTTACTTTTTAGATTAAATCATTCATCCATTATCATTATATATTAGAGAACCAACCATTTATCCACCACCTTTATCCATCATTGGGAAACTGGTCCCATTATTTCCAATTGGAACCACCACACCAAACGGAAAAGGAGCTGCCTTTAAGGTCCGGATCGGGTGGTTTTCCCCAATGTTGTTGCAGCGATTTTTGAGGCATCAACAGAACCCCATCACCCCATGGATATTCAGAAATGGCAAGGTTGGCTGAAAACACTGCTATACCTAGCAAAACCCATGCCATAATAACAAAAGAACCACATGCAATACCACACATGCAAAATCTAGCAAGGAAAATACACATGCAAATCGATACGTACAATGAATCCTATTGTAGCTGCTTGATCCTGTCTTTCCCTACTTGATCTTTGCTTCCTCTTGACTTGTTTACCTTTCTTGCTCTAATGCCAAAATGCTCCAAGAAAACTCTAAGTTTCCAAGAGTGAGAGAGAGAGAGAGAATAATGAGAGAGCTCCAAAACTCAACTGACAAAAAGTTACCAACTGATCCTCAAAATCCATTTTATGAATGAGAACTCTATTTTCTTCTTTTTCCATTATTTTCCTTCAATTTCCTCCTCACTTGCAACCTGTGACCGTTGACCTCCCTTTTCTCCTAATTTCCATTATTTTTATAAATAAATGTGCCAAAAATGCCATTTTGTCTTTCCAAAGCTTTATCCATTCCCTTTGCCAATTTCCTTAGCCATAAACAACCAAATGAACACCCCCTAGGATGCCTTGCCCAACATTTAGCTTGGAATACTTGTCCCATCAATCGTGGTTATTATTTTTGCCTTTATTAACTTTTATAACATGGAATTTTCAGTAGGGCTGTTACAATTAGATTTAGGATCAATCAAAATAGAAATAACTTTATCACAAAGCTTCCGTCCATCTTAATGATAGATGCTTGATTATTCACAAGTCTATTTTCCACAACTTCATGAATCCAAGGAATGCTATGACCAATGTCCCCAATTGTATGCGCCTCCTGAGTACTATAGATCTGGGGTTTACCACCCTGATACTGCAGACAATCCTTCTTACAATGATCCTTGCCACATATCCAACACTACAATGGTGCGCTACCATCGCCTCTAGTCTGCTGCTCTCCATGCCCCTTATCAACTGTATTGAACTTCTTGTAAGGGACCACATTTTATTTCTCATTTGCATTTTGAAGTCTTCCCTGCTTTGGTGGTCATTTTCCTTTAACTTTCCATTTCCTTTCAAGTCACACTTAGGCTAAACTTTGCGCTTCAATTGCTCATAACAATGTTTCAACGTTTGGATGACCTCCTCCAACAATCTAGGCTCATCGAACTCAATCTAGTCATTGTATGCTACTAGAATTCCACTGATGAATCTCTAAATGTTGGCCTTCTCCTCCTTGAGGTAAGGCACATATCTCAATAGCTCTAAGAACCTGCTAGTATACTCATCATTTATCATGGAACCCATCATCAACACATAAAACTCCTTATCTATGTCATCATAGTACCTTTCTGACAAATACTTCTTCTTGAAGAGCCTCTCAAACTCATTCCAAGTCAAGTCATCCTCCCTAATACCTTTAACATTCTTCACATCCTCCCACCAGATATATGCTTTCCCTTTAAGATTGAAAGTGGCTATCTTTTCTTTCATGTTCTCCTTATAGCTATACAATCTGAAGAATTTCTTCAACCTAGGCAACCATACCTCAACATCTTCTGACTTCATCTCTCCATCGGATGTAGGTTGCTTGAATTTCTTAAACTCCTCAGCCAAGTACTCACTCTTCCTATAAGGATTATGATGGTGATGACTATGGTAATGTATCCTAGAAGAGGAACCAAAATGATGCCCATACATATGAGTCCTCTTGTTAGGTGTGTCCAATGATCTTCCACCTGTAACTATGTCCTCTCTATCCAACCTGTGTCCGGATTGAGACCTACTACCATAGGCTGCATTTGTCTTTTCTTCCTACTCCTGATTGATCCTCATTTGTCCCTGTTTCTGCAACTTTGACAAGCTCTGAAGGATAGATGCATTAAACTTTATTTGATTTTCTTGAGCCCTTGTAAGTCTTTCCTGAGCCTCAACCAACCTGTCATTATCTGCCTTGCAACTTCTGATTATAGCCCTCAAGCTCCTCAATGTATCTGCCATACTAGGAGAATGCTCATCTCCTTGCTACCCAACTGATTTGTGAGGAGAGTTAAGGGAGATATACTCTACCATTTTACTCGTCATCCTTGATTCTCTTCTTCCTGCAAGTATATCATGTCAGAAAAACTAAATAGATACCAAAATAAAATCCATACCTTATTGTCGTTTAGGAGAGGCTTATCTCATTTGCAAGATCATTCCACATTAGCCTGTACATGTATAAACATAATCATATATGGATATGTAACATTATCAACACATAAGATCATGCATGACCATACCGACAGTATATCCTGATCCCATGCATGACGATAATGACCTTGAAAACATCGGACTTTTCCCATAAAGAGGGTAACCCGCTCTAATACCACTCTATAACGAAGCCTCCCCTCATATCTACCCACTTTCACTGGCTTACTTGGGGTAAACATGAGAAGAGGGGTTACTATGACAAGACTCGACCTCCTAGGTGACTTTAAGGAAGCGGAATCAACGAAAGCCCACAACAAAGACCTTCCATACCTGTTACAGGACTCCAAGAAGCCTTTTTGGTCATCCCCATGACTAGTCCCTGAGACCAATTAAATTTTTAGTGCATCAAAACCCTAGTTGTCCCTTGATATGGACAAGGGTATGTCTGGGAGGCTCCAAAATCTCCCACAACAAAGGGAAAGAGAGATTCTCGGGACTTTTTTCTCGAGTGTTGTGCTCACGACTTTGAGATTTGAGCCACTTTTCAAGCCTAGAATCCCAGTCACTGCTCAGATACCCCTATAGCTTTTAGAATCCATAATTTACATGACAAAAAGACATGCAAGCCAAAAAATGGCTCTAGGACTAGGCCTGACCATCCCCAACTCAGAATGACATTCTTTCAAACACTTG
>APFE030660679.1:17239-150287 GCA_000404065.3 Pinus taeda | reverse complement strand
CCGCTCAAAAAACCAAAAAATGCCTAAAAACCCACCTTCCCCGCCTTATCCTAAGGTCGGGACCCAGTTCCGCTGTTTACATGAAAAATTTCAATAAAAACCATTTATCCTAAGGTCTAATGCATATGTGAAATTACAAAGGAAAATGCATAAAAAACCCAGTTTTCCTAAGTTTCGGGTTTAATTCACTTTTTATGAAAATACATAGCGGACCGATGAAAAACATTGAAAATATCGAGGGTCCCGCTGGGCACGAATATCAAGAAAAATTATTATTTAAATACATGCCCGATGACCGTATCGCCTGTGTAGATCCCTGGCCCGATAGCTGTCCGATCAAGCTCCTTTAATCCGACGGTCGTCGTGAATTTCGGAGCGGCCCCGACGTCCGACAGATATCGTCTGATATCTGTCAGACGCTGATGTCATGCGGGGTCTACGCATCACCCCCAAAATCCATCGGAGCCCCCTCTGACAGATTCCTCGCCGAATAAGAGGTGGCCCGATATCGCGCCACCTATCCACCTATGTCAGCGCCCTCGTACCGTCGGTGTCAGCGCCATGACCGCGCGCCTCGCCCACCACTGGTCCACATAGTCCGCCACCTCACCGCCCCCGTGGACCGGTCATAGACCACCACGTCACCCGATGATGTCATGCTGACGTCATCCAACCCGGACCCACCTGCTGACGTCATGTTGACGTCATTTAAAAAAGGCGCCAATGACCCGAAAAAGCCATATTTGTCAAAAATTACGTGTTTTTGCACTTTTTGCAAAAAACGTTGCTGCGCTCTCTACATGCATTTCACGACGAAGAATTCACCAACCTGCTCAAAACAAACAGGAGTTCTTCAGCGCGCATACCCACCTGCTGTTCCGACCCAGGCCATCAATCTACCAGGTATTTGTCCGTGAAAACCTCTCTGAAACCTGGTTTTCTCTGTAAATGCTAAAAATTACGTTAAGCACAGAAAATGCCTAAATTCACCAGAAAACTACTTACACCCAACTCCCTCTTGGAAAATTGACGGTTGAATTTCACTAGCCGAGCCATTTAGACTGCAATTTCAGTGAAAAACCCGCATTCTTCGTTCGCGCAGTCGTGAACTAGAAACCATAACCTGCACTTAATTGCTGAGGAAGGTCTGTTAAACACTATAACTTGCCTTCTCAAGGAGCCAAAATAGTATTCCAATTGCTGTGAACTTGCCCTGTTACCTTGCATTTTCAATTTTTCTCTCCACTCAGGCAGTGCTCTTCTAGCCCAAGAAACAGAAGTTTATTTATCAATCAGAACCCAAACAACCATGGAGACTCCAGTTGCACCAGTTGCCCTCAATGTTGCTCCCTTGAATGCCCCTCAGAGAGAGCTGGAGTGGCAGGATTTGGCAGACTTAGACTACCAAATCTTCAGAGGACTCCTCATCGAAATGCAAGTTCCACCTTCATCTACTAAATGAGCTTAAGGCCAGACATAAGGATGGAACAGACATACTAGGCATTTGGGATTCCTTCCTCCCAATATTCAAGCTCCCTCAGGTCAACCAGTTCCTTGACCTGATTCATCTATGTGCTGTCTGCTATGACCCCATGCAAAGGGCTGTGCTTGACCCTACAGGTGCAGTGGTATTCTACATGACCCCTGAGGCCATCAGAGAGATGCTGCAGTTCAAGACCCAGAAGAAATTGGTCCCCTTGTCTCTAATGGAATTGATCAACCAAGGAGCTAAGATACTAACAGATGCACAAATCTTAAAGCTCAACCAATTGTTCATCACAAACTCTGACACTGTGTTGCACCCTCCTATTTTTGATGGCTACCTCAATCAACTGGGTGTAGACCTTTCATACGTGATCAGTGCCATTTTGGGGTACAAGTCACTTGAATTTATTGATGAAACTGTTCTAGTAATGATGACTATGTTTTCCCCTGGCAAGAGTCCAATCTCTTATGACTATGCTACATACATTTCAGATAAGATGCATGAGCAGTTCTTGAACCTGTCAAGAGAGAAGGTGTTCAGATACACCTCTTACATCTACCATCTCATTCTTTACTATCAACATGAGAAGTTCTCCTTTGAGATTAAGAGAACAGATGCAGAAGGAAATCCAAGGTCAGTGGTGTACTGGACCTCGGTGTTTCACCTCAGCACCTACTCTCCATATACATACTATGAGTTCATAGACCTCTTCATCCATCCAGCCATGTCTTTATTCGTAAGCTCACCTCCTCCAAGACTGACTGATGAGATGCAGAGGATTCTGCAGCTGTCCAAGGTGTACAGCATAGGGGATTGGTACTTTTACCAACACTACACTGTAATCAGAATATATGGGTGTGAGTTACGCCCATACAGGTTGCCCAAGTATGTGCCTATGAGACTGTTTGCCCTGGAATATTTCAGGCAATTTGGCAATGCTGATATGCTGCACTTTGCAGGCAAGGGCAAGAAGGCACAGCTAAAGGTAAAAAATCAATTGGGCCACCTTGCCTTAAACAAAAGGGAAGGTTGGAAAGAAGCTGATAGAAAGCTAGAATGCCTTGGCCTGAAAAACAGCTTCCTTTGGAAGCCCTATGACCCTAATCAATCCATATCATTAAGAAGGCTAAAATACAAGCTATCTAGCTATGACCATGTGAGCATGCCCTACATTGAAAGATTTGCCAACCAACCAAAATGGAGAAGGGGCACACTGGAGGAACCAGTCACTCAAGAAGAATTGAATGAAAGAGCTAGAAGGCATCTATTGAAAATGGCTGACTTGGAATCTCCTTCACAGGTATTTGCTCTACCAAAGCCTCAAGCAGGAGCAACTGCCTCATCATCTGCAGCACATCAAGAGGTAGTACAAACCACAAGCCAAGCTCAGAGCAAAGGCAAGGAGAAGGATATGGAAGAGCCACAGGCACAATAGGGACAAGTACAGCCACCCCAACAGGAATAGCAGCAAAAGGACCCACAGGTACAGGGGGAACAAACAGCAGAGGCCCTAATGGCCATGCAACAGCAGCCAACACCAATGGCACCTCCAAGGCAAGATTCAAGGGTTGACTCCTCCGTCCTCCAAACCCCTCAAAGGGAGGACGTAAACAGAAAAAGAGAAAGGGAAACTCCCCTTACTACATCACCAGAGAAGAGGCAAAGACTAAATCCCTTCTCTGATGAAGAAATGCCCAGCATGGAGGCCTCAGCCAGCTCCTTCCAACAGGAGCAAGACAGGGCAGCAGTAAGAGAAGTGAGCTCCTCAGGACAAAGGAGGCAAGGTGAGAGAAGCATTAAGCAGCAATTTAAGGATATCAAGAGCAGAAATGAACCACTAAAGCTGCAACTTACAATCACCTATTGAAAATGGCCCCTACAAACCAGCAAAGGCTCATGTCTGCTTATGATACACAGGAAGGAAAGATGATCATGAGCCATTTTACACCAAAAGTGCAGCAACCACAATCAGTTGCAGACTATATCAGGACCAACCTAGAGGTCCTGTCAAAAGACATCCACCCAATGGATCAAATAGAGCTGCATAAACAGATGGCTGAGATGGTCTATGCCACATTGGCAGACAAGACCCTAGTAAACTACAAGCTGCAGAATAGCCTGAATAACATTGCTACACAGCTTGAGTTGGAAAGGGCTTCCTCTCAAGCTAAGGACAATAGGATCAAAGCTCTGGAAGAAATTATAATAGAGCTTGGGAATGATCCTAAAGATGTTAACGCTGTGCAAGAAATCCTGAAGATAAGGGATGCTGATATGGCAGCATTAAAAAAGATGTTAAAAATCCCAGCAACTCTTCACCCATAAACAGAAGAGGTTGCCCAGCAAAGGCAGGAAAAGGATGCAGCTGCTCTACTAATGACACTATTCAAAGAGCTCATCCAAACTCAGGAAAAGCTGCAGGAATCAGAGGCCACCTTACAGGCAGCATTACAGCAAAAGGAGGCAGGGCAAACCTCACAGCCACCTCCAGAAACAATAAATCTTGAGGAAATCCCTCAAGCCACCGCCCCTCCCAGCCAACAGGTACAGCAGGCAGCACCATCCACCTCAGCACCAACAACAGAGCAGGATGAAAGGCTTGATATGCAAAAGCTGAGGAACGAAATCCAAGTTTTGGAGTCTCAGATGTCTGAGCTGAATCAAGCCAAGGACACTCTGGCAAAAATAAATGAAAAATATGACAAGTCCAAACACAATGTGGCTGAAAGAGAGAGGGAGGTAAAGGCCCTCAAGAAAAGGATAACTGATCTAGAAAAAGAGCTCACATTAGACAAAGTCACATCTGAGCTCAAGAGGGTCATATGGGGCCATATTGGCCAATCTATTACAGATCAGTGGGAGTATATTGAGGCCATCCATGAGCAAATAACACTCATTGGAAAAGCACATAGAGAGATACAACGAGCAAGGGCATCTCTAGGCAGTATGCCTGAGATAGCCAATAAAATGATAAATGTGCTAAATTACAGAACAAGCTCCCAACTCATCAAAATGGGAATAGGAAATAGGACAGAGACTATCTCACTAATAAAAAGGGTCCTGACATTGAGAAACCTGATCCAGACCCTGGAACGAAGAGTCCAGGACATGCAAGTAGACATCAACAAATTTCAGAACAGGTTTTTGGCATTGCAAAACAGAGGTCTGCCTAGCCTGCTGGAACCATCAGGAAAGTTACTCTCACATGAGAAATATGCTAAGAGAGTAAACACTTTTGCATTAAGTCAAATCTTAGAGGCAGCCAGTTCATCAACAAAGACAGGACCAATAACAGGGCAGACCCTCTTTAACAGGGTAGAAAATCTATTTTTTATTATGAACGAGATCACACATTTGTTTGATGAGCCTCCTCATTTTTATAAATATACAGAGGCCAATGAGACCATGGGGTCAATTTTGAAGCATCAATTGCCTGCACCAGATGTGTGGGAAGATTTGATAAGATTACTGTTAAATCAGAGTCAGTAATTGTGATTTTTCTCTTTGAAAATATTTAAATTTTCATACACAGGAAGATAAAGACACATCAGCAGGTATGCAGAAAGGGGCTGAGCCAACTCAGCACAAGTATTCAGCCACCACAACAGCATCAACAATCACAGGTGACAGGGCCAAGAAGCTACAAAAAGATACAGCTGCACAAACACGTCATTCAGCAGTTATGTCAAAGCGCTCAACCGACTCCGCGAGCTCCAAAGGTAAAAATTGTTCTGACGGGAGTTAAGAGCCTTTAAAGTTCATTTAAGATTGTAATAACTTTTCATATGCAATCTCTGTACGAGTTGATGAAGATATTTTCCCTCTCAGATGACTCAATGCTGAGATATTTTGTAATAGACTTCTATATATTCCCCCTCGCATTTGTTAGCAGGGGTTGGACATTGGATGTAAGAAATATTTGATATCTATTCTGCTCCTCTTCTACTGTAAATCTTCAGAGAATTAATACAAAGAATGATGGAATTTCCAAAGCTCTATGTCTCTTGATGTCTTGCTGGTGTATAGCTGAATGTTGCAGGATTCCTGCGTATTTCATGACTCAATAAGTTTCTCTTGTTACTCTTTGTTATATGTTTGTTATCTTTCATATATCATTCATGTTTCCCATGTATGTATATTTTGGTGCATTATCTATAAAATATAATTGCATATCTATATTCCTTGTGAAAAAATACCCGATTTCAAAAAATAAATAGGTCTAATCAGAGTCCGAATGAAGGAGATATCGCTGATTTAAAAATCAGTGGGATTGTAGACAATTTTTCGGGGCAGCGAAATTGCGGCACATATCTAGACATCCATTGAAATATATGCAAAATCTAATTGTAGATATGGATACTATGTGAAAAAATACCCTATTTCAAAAAAACAATTGGTCGAATCGGGGTCTGGATGAGGAAAATATCGCTGATTTAAAATCAGTTCTTTTTGCAGAAATTTTGGGGACGACGAGAGAGTTGCAGTGCAGATATGAAATTCTAGTGCTTGGATCAGAATTTCTATCACATGGGCAGATGTAAAATGGTTGTTCCATTTCCAAAAATAGGTCATAATAAGGATTCTGAGCAATATTGACTAATTTGTGACAATTTCAAATTTTCGTCAAGCAAGTGAATTTTTTCAAAACCCTCTTCATGGCTTTTACAGGAAAAGATAATGGTCCTACTATTGAAGAATACATAAATAAAAACAAGTCATTATGGGCACATAATTGGATAACTTTTGTAGTGTTTAATTTTGAAGATGAGGCAGCCACATGGTGAGGATTACTTAACCAAAAAAAGTGTTCCAACCTGCCCGATGAAGAATTTGAAAAATTACTTTTAGACAGATGGTCTCATACCAGAAAACAAGATAAGGAGAAACATGTGGAGTTATTTCCTACTGGTATATCCTTATTACAGGTTCATGGATTGATTCAAAAGGAGGATATCATTGTTTCTATAAATCCTAGATGCAAGCATAATTTTATCAATGTTAACTTGGCAAAAAAATTGCAAATTTGAGCGAAACACAATGAAAACACACAAGTGGATGATGAGGATGTTCAAGTGTACAAGGATTTGAAGGTTTCTATGGATAAGTATGTGTTGCATGGTGATTTTTATAGTTCAGAGAGGGATAATATGATGTTGTTTTGGGATATTCTTGGATGGAATCTCTAAGTACTATCAATATTAATGTGCAGAATTTTTTTTTGAAACTCTGGTATAAAAAGAAGAAAATTACATTACATGATATTTCCATCAATAAACAGGTAGAGTCCAAGGAGGATGAAGCAGAAGATGTTCTAGGGATTAACATATCAGATGATGAGCTAGTGATGATCGACAATCAAACACAAACAGAGGTTGAAGCAGAAAAGGTTACAGGTGTTGATACATCAGATAAGGGTTCAGTGGTTGAAGTAATATTAGAAGATAAGACACCACGACAGACACCACAACATGCACCAGATAACAGTCAGGCTCTAGTAAGGGGTGAATTAAAGAAAAAGATACCATGGGTTAAAACTTCAACATATCATCACCCACATCACCCCGTAAGACAACAACCATCAAGATGGCAACCAATTAGCCACAAGGACAACAACCCCCACGGGACAGATAGAGAGGAGCGAAGATCCACCTACTACACATCAACATAGAAGATCTATCATGGTCAACTTCCATCTCAAGCGAGCGAGGCACTAGCGAGATCGAGGGTTCACCTTTCTCTTGGATGGTTAGATGCACATGCATGGTACCAGTGGACTACTCTTTTGAGTAGATCTTATTATTTGTGTTCTTCCCATGTTTCGGGGATGAAACATGATAAGGGGGGTGCAATGTTATATGCCTAAGGGGGATAATATGGGGTACCAAGGGAGGTACCCAAGGTAATAATGTAATAATGGGATGGGCCATAGTAATAAATAAGGTGGTTAACCCATATCATGTAAGGGACTACAAGTAGTTAATAATAATGTAATGGGCCATGGTATTAGTTCGATGGTTTGTACCCCATATTATCCCCCCTAGGTATATAACAGTACACACTACAAACTCTTTATCCAGCTCTGCAATCTTAAGGACAGGAGCATTGTGTTGGGTGCAGGTTTTGTGCATATTTTGGACACCTTCCCCCCCCCATCCTTGATCATTCCATCTCTGAACCTATGGACTTTATATCATAATTAACTTTTTCTTTGTTATAAGAATCCATTTTTGTTCTAACATATTATTTTTCCATTTTTGTTAAATATGAATGAGTTGATATCTTTTTGATGGCTAACCGAGGCAATTATGGAAAAAAGTTCTCTGGCTCTATTTCTTTTAGGTGATGCTCCAAAGTCCATGGCCAAAGGATGAACAACAGTGTGATAATTCCCAAAGGGGTTTTGAGTACTTCTTGTTTCAGGCCATTGTAGTTACACCCCGAATTGTTGTTACGCCTCAAGCATTGCTATTACACCTCAAGCATTGTTGTTACACCTCGAATTGTTGTTACACCATGGGATGTTGACTACACCGCAACTGTCTAGGACCGTGGGTACTATTCCACAAGACAACTGTTGTAAAGGTTGTATTATCTATGGGCAGCTAAGGAGTCAAGGTAGTTGTGATTTTGAGAAATGATGCAACAACAACAGGCCTTGTATTTAGAACCTGTTGTAATGATTTCTATTCTCTCTCGATATTGATCAGTGTGAGAATCGTGAGATTCTCATGATTGATCTGTTTCTTATTTTTGGACATGTAAATCTTATAAAGGGGACTCAGTTCCATATAAACAGGATAGACAATATCATTATTTTTCTTATGTAATTCATAACCATATTAATACAAAGAATAACATTGCTGATGTTTTTACAGACGTGGTGATGAGACTCTACTAATTTGCATCTCATCCCTGCGCCCTGCTAGGGAGGAAGGACCCTCCTCTTTAGTAGGGATTGCAACAATAGCAGTAGCATAGTGGTAGATTGATTATTGTTCCTTTCAGCAAGTGTGAAGTTATTTATGTCGCCATGTAATTTGTAGAATGAGTTTATTTCTGTTTCCAGATTTCTGATATGTTGTCACACAAGATTGATTTGAACATAATATTCAGCCAGCCGGCTTAGTTAGTGATGTGATGTGTGGCACGCCTTTTCCTTGGTAACATGAAGTGTGGTTTCATTTTTGTAGAATGTTTTTGATTTCTGCATGAGTTACTGCAATTAAATTCAACGACATTTATTCTGTGTTTTATTTTTACTCTTGATTGCAGTGTATCGGCTCAGACAATGCATACTCCTTTGAAATAACAGATCTACCCTAGGTTGACAATTAATGGTTGCGATTCAGTCATATTAACAATGATTAAATCGACTCAACATTTTGGTGCCATTACTGGGGAAGGCAGTCGACGATGCAATCAACCAAGTGTGTTTTGTTAATAGAGTGTTTCTAGTGCACAGGTGTCGGGTAATAAGATGAGAGGTAAGAACCCGCGCATCACTCTAATATACTTGGGTTGGCTCACACCTATGGTCACTAGGACACTTAGGTTGCGTGAATTCCTTGATTCTTTAGATGTGTTCTTAGCTTTACAGGTGTTGGGCGATAAGGCAAGAGGTAAGAACATGCACATCGCTCTAATATACTTGAGTGGGCTTACCACTGTATAAGATGAGACACTTGGGGCTTGAATAAATATGCATAAGGTCCATGTGTAAAGTGTAGGAATAATAGAGATCCAAAAATACAACCACTCTAATAAATCACAGGAAAAACGGGTCATGAAAGAAATAAGAAGAGCACAAATTTGGGGAGGAAAACATTTATTCATGAGCTGATCTCAAAATTAGAAAAAGAACAGTCAATTTCTGAGAGGGACACAAGGAAAATAGGGCCACAAAAAGTTGTTACTCCCATAATAAGAACAAAAGCATCCAGTTCCTCTGTCTCTGGATCGTATCATCCTAAAACTAGTGTAACCACTCTCAAAACTAAGTATCCAAATCAGGAGCAACAACGGAAGGCTAGTGATCATGACCTTAGGACTGAGGGTCAAGGGGAAACCAGTGGGGAACACCAGGAGCCTGAGATGGAAAATCATTCATTGAATTATCAATATCCTGATTCGGGTAGCGCAGTGAAACAACTAGCCCCAAAGCAGCCTGAGCTATCAATTAACAAATTTTCACCCACAAGACAGTCACCAAAATGGTCTGAAGAAGACTATCACAACAAGGATCAGGAGGATCAATAATGGAGGAAAAAAATGACAAAAACACTAAAACATATGCCACCATTACCACCTTTGAGTTTCCAATAGGGGATATCAGAGGCAAGGCTCCCATGAAAAACATTCCTTTGTCATCTGTCCTATCTTTTCAAGGGATAACTGTAGAAGACCCTGACACCTTATTGTTTGAATTTGATGTCTTGTGTAGGAGCTATGATTATATTTCAGATGCTCATAAGCTGAAATTATTCCTTGCTACTATAAGAGGATCAACATTGAGATGGTTCATGGGTTTAGGCTATGCTATCATTCAAATGTGGAGCGACATGAAAGAGACATTTCTATCTAAGTATCAGGATTATTGACGAACTGGGGATTTGAGGGAAGAAATATTTAGGATGAAAGAAAAGGAGGAATAAAGCTTAGAGGACTATGTGGAGTCATTCCATTACAATTTGCAGAGATCTAAACACAGTGACTTAGATCAAGAAATCTGGAAGACCATATTCATAAGGGGAATGAGAGATGACTACTTTGATACCTTGAATCTTCTAGAGAAGGGGGAGATATCTCAAGAACCATTTTCCGAGATAGTAAAGATTTGTTTGAGATGCTCTAGAGGATTATCGAAGGGGAGAAGCATGGTATGAGATGCCTCTGCTTGGATACAGAAATCTGTAAACGGTGGTGTGGCGATGGTGAAAATCAGAAACTTGTTCGAGAATCTTAAAACCAATCTTCTTAGTACCCTGTTTGCTCAAATAACGACAGCACAAGTGAAGAAAGCACGAGACGAGCCTGATGCAACTTTAGATGTTATATCTGACATGCAAAGACAAGCATTCCCAGAAGGAATGTAGGGTAAACAACATCGGCCTATGCAACATCTGTGATCTAGAGAATTCCACAGGTCATTGGCTGGAGCTTACTAGATTGAAAGTTGTGCTTAAGGAATCAAGCGAGGAGGTTCATTCTTCCTACTTCATTGGATCCAGGAAACCATGGAAACCATGACCCCCACGTATGCCTCAAGACTTCTGTTTTTTAATCCATGGAACAATACACATAATGTTCAACAATTTCCATGGCAGTACTCTGCCCCTCCTCCGACACAATATCCTTCACCTTGGAACCAGTGGTCTCCCTCATCACCTTTCCAATGCCCTCCATCGTAACCATATACTTGGACTCAGAATTGGAGAGGAAATTCCCTATGACCAGTTCCTCTTGTAATACCAATACAATAGCAGTTGAAACTACCACCTTTTCAAATGCCTGTTGCTACACCTTCTATACGACCCCAATTACATGTGCAACCTAACCCTAACTCGAACAATAAGGCAACCCAAAACATTGAACCTTCGACTAACTTTCAGAATTATTATATCACTCCTGTTAGGTATAATGAAATCCATCTTCGGTTAGGAAAAGTGGTTAACACAAAAATCTCCCCTGTTATAACCGAAGAAGGATGTGAGTCACCCAGGGGGGTTTCTACAAATTTTGAAGCTATTGTTAAACCTGTAACCACTGATTTGTAAAGCGCTGTTACACCTGTAACAACCAGTTCGAGTAAATTTGATACACCTATAACAACCGATCTGAATATAACAACTAAAGACCCTCCATATCATCGAAGACTAGCAGAAACTGGTATGACTTGACGCCTGGAATCAGATTTTCTCAAGGAGTTGAGAAACTTACACATATAGATTCCTCTACTACAGGCTATCAGAGATGTGCTTGTTTATGAAAAAACAGTAAGGGATCTATGTATTAAAAAACCTGGAAGGAAGCCTAAGGACCCTGCTACTATTCATGTGATGGGAAAGTTTTCTGAGTTGATGATTGATCAGCCCCTTTTAACCAAATACAATGATCCAGGGAATCCTACTGTCAATGTTTACATCGATGGCAATCCCATTACCAATACATTGATTGATTTAGGGGAAACCATTAATGTAATGATGAAAGAAATCTTCATCACCTTAAGGTTACACGAACTAAGGCACACACCTACAGTGTTGGAATTACCAGATAGGTCATGTGTCAAACTTGATGGGATGTTAGAAGATGTAGTGGTTACAGTGGATTCTTGGTGATATCCTGTTGGCTTCCTTATTTTAAAAACTAAATCAAACCTGGGGGGGAATCCTTTAATCTTAGGAAGGTCGTGGCTAGCCACTGCAGATGAATTCATAGGATGCAGGTCTAGGTCTATGATGATTTTTGATGGCCAGGCCACCAAGAATCTTAGCTTTTATCCCCCAGTAAAAACAAACATGGATTCAGGAAATCCCTTGTGGGATGAATTTGAACCTGATTCAGATCACTCATAACCACTTCTCGCTCTCGGGAAGGCACAATACCTTAAGAATGAAATTGAAGATGATATCATAAGTGGTTTTATTAGGAATTCAATTTTTATTACTTCCATTCAAGACTCGGGGGAGGAAGATGCTGTAGAAGATTTGAGCCTTGAACATATGAAGACCGCTCCAAGTATTAACAACAGTCCTATTGAAATAGAGCTAGGCAAATATCTTAATGTCAATCCAAACTTGACCACTGAGTAGAATAGATTGTTATTACAGTTTTTACAGAAATACAAAAAGGCGTTTGCATGGGATTATATAGATATGAAGGGTATCCATCCCAACCTATGCACTCACTGCATCTATTTGAAGGATGGTTGCAATTCAGTGAGACAACCACAACGATGCATGATCCCTGCATTGAAGGAGGAAGTAAAAGAAGAATTGGAGAAACTCCTAAATGCTAACTTCATTTATCCCATTTTTGATAGTCAATGGGTATCTTTGCTTGTCATTATCCCCAAAATGAATGACAAGTGGAGGGCTTGTGTGGATTATAGAGAAATTAACAAAGCCACTCAAAAGGACCATTTCCCCTTGCCATTTATAGATTAGGTCCTTGATACCGAAAAGAAAATTTTCTCATTCTTAGATGGGTTTAGTGGGTGCAACCAAATAAAGATTGCCAGGAAGACTAGGATAAAACAACCTTTACCTGCCCTTGGGGAACTTTGGCATACAGGATTCTTCCTTTTCGAATCTGTAACACACTAACAAATTTTCAAAGGGCGATATTGGGAATTTTCTTGGATCTGTTGAATGACTATCTAAAAATTTTCATGGATGACTTCACACCCTATGGGGATGCCTTCGAAACAACATTAGTTTATTTGGAAAAAGTATTAGAACGATGTGAACAGACTAATGTTGCTTTGAGTACAGAGAAATGTCACATGATGATGAATGAAGGGATAGGGTCGGGACATCTTATTTTAGCTGACGGGATTAAAGTGGACCCTGCTAAGATAGAGGTAATCTTGAAAATCCCAATCCCCAAGACACAAAAAGAGGTACGTAGTTTCTTGGATCATGCAGGGTACTATAAGAGGCTTATAGAAAAAATTTCAAAGATTGCATCTCCTTTATTTTCTTTACTTATGAAAGATGTAGAGTTTGTATGGACAGGAAAATGCGAGTAGGCCTCTGTGAAATTAAAATATTGTGTATCAACAGCTCCTGTTTTGTGGGGTCCAAACTGGAATCTGCTGTTCCATATGGCTACGAACACATATGATACTGTTGTAGGAGATGTTTCTGGCTAGCTGGAGGACAAGAAATCATATGCCATTTATTATATAAGAAAAAACTTGACTCCAGCTAAACTCAATTACACAGTGACTGAGAAGGAATTCCTTGTAGTAGTGCATGCCATCAATAAATTTTGGCCCTACATCACAGGATATCAAGTGTTTGTACACACTGATCACCGTGCCATTCATTTTTTGATGAACAAACTAGTCACTAATGGTAGGATTACATGGTGGTTATTGTTCTTATAGGAATTTGATATAACTATCCTAGATAAACCTAGGAAAGATAATGTAGTGGCTGATTTTCTTTCTAGTCTGAATGTTGGTAGTGAAAGCATGGCTATTGAAGATTATTTTCTGGATGAATATCTTTTTGCTATTTCAGTTCACTCACCATGGTATGCAGACATAGCTAATTATCTTGCTGTAGGAAAAATCCCCCAACACCTATCCTACAGGGAAAAGAAAAGGATTGTTCAACAAAGTGCTAGATACTCATGGATAGAAGGAAATCTCTATCACACTGGGCCTAACCACCAGATTAGACAATGTGTAAGGGAGGATGAAATTGTTGATATCCTTCGAGCTTGTCATGAGGAACCTTGCAGAGGACACTTTGCATATAAGAGAACAAGATAGAAGGTGTTCTCAACATGATACTATTGGCCCACAATATTCCAGGATGCTATGAAATTCGCGAAGGGATGTGACAAATACTAGAGAATGGGTCAACCACTCCAATCAGATGAGATGTCGTTGCGACCTCAAATAGTTTTAGAACCATTTGAGAAATGGGCCCTAGATTTTGTAGGACCAATTAACTCGTCATCTTAGCAAAAATCTTACATTCTGGTCTGCACATACTATGTCACAAAATGGGTTGAGGTGAAAGCATTAATCAGAGCTACAAAGCAGGTTGTTTCAGACTTCTTGTTTGAAGATATTTTTGTCCTCTTAGGAGTACCCTGAGAAATAGTGATAGATGGAGGACCCCAATTTACATCTCATTTGATTAAGAACCTAGTTGAAAAATACAAAATTTGTCATAGAATCACTTCGCCTTACATCCACAAGAAAATGGCCAAGTGGAAAGCACCAACAAGGTTATTGAGGGAATTCTTACTAAGATCATAGCTAGCCGTTGAAGAAATTGGGCTGATAAACTTCTAGAAGCACTGTGGGCATACTGGACTACATGGAGGAATACTGCAAGGTTCTCACCATACGAATTAGTGTATGGTAAAAATCCTATGTTTCCTATAGAATTTGAAATTAAGACATTAAGAACAACGCCACAAGTAAATTTGGATTTGGAAACAACACGTAAACAATGGTTGAACCAACTTAATGAAGTAGATGAGAAATGGTTAGGTTCCATTCAGCAAACAAACATTGTCCAACAACAAAGAGCTAGGTGGCATGATAAATTCATTAAAAATAAGAAATTTCAAAAAGGAGATTGGGCCCTATTATATGATTCAAGATTTAAGGATTTTAAAGGGAAGCTTTGCACCAAGTGGTTAGGTCCTTATGAATTTGACACAGCCTTTGACAACGGGAATGTAAATTTAGTAACCATTGACAGTGCTAGGACACCATTGTTTGCTAATGGGCACCGTCTTCAGCTATATCGCAAACCTAATTCAAAGGAATCATTCATCAACATTGTCACAGATTCTAACCTTCAGATTATGAAGGCAGGGGTTAATTCCCCTATGTTGCAAATTTCTTAATTCTCTAATAAGTGTGATAGTCGAAAACCAACTTCTGTTGGCAGCCATTACACCCAGCAATAAAAAAAAGAAAGAAAAAAAGAAAAAAAGAGGAGCAATAAAAACATATAAATGAAAATCTGATTGTGAAAACCTATTTTGGGGCACAGAAAGACCAAATTGTGACAGCTAAAAACCACTATGTGGCAGTTGTTGCACATTTCTTTTTCTTCTGTAACAACATTATGTAACTCATGCATATTCTATTTTTATGTTGTTACAGGTTCTATTAGAATATGTTTGTAAATTCTTTTTGTAAGTATTTTAAAGAATCATGTAAATAAGAAACGACTATAGAAATAGCATGGAAATTGGGTCTGTTGTTACATGTGTAACAACTGTCAACCTGTAAGCAATCACATCAACGAAATTGTCAACCACAATGTAGAAAAGAGAGAGTATTCATCAACGCTATACCACGGGAGCAATTCATACAACTAGCACATGATCGCTGGAGTTAATTATATCGCTGATCCTTGTCACCAATCCTTTCTTGCCACATCATGTGAGGTACATCATACAAAGGTATATCACTTCTGCCCTCTGTTTAACAATCATGGAAATTAATATGGTATCTCTTTAGACGACCGAGGATGGACATCACATTAAACTCGGGGGAAAGGACGAGTCATTTCTTAATCTATGATCTCGAATTTAAAGTTGGTAATCATTATTAAAACTTTTTCATCATTATCCCTTTATTTCGATCATGCCAAGAATTAAAACACATTTAATGCCATATCTCCATGATCTATACCAATAATGAAACCATAACGTGTGCAGTACGATCCTCCCTAACCCGAAATCCTCGTTTTATTTCCTATTTCACTACCCTAACATCAACCTCATCGAAGCATTGCACCTTCATTCCAAAATTCTCAGAGCAAGAGCAGAATACAGAGTGCTGGTATAGAGATGGGAGGAGCAACAATTCGACAAGAGACTAATTCAACTGAAGCATTGGAGAATTGCCTTGAGGCATGCCAGGTCTTTAAGGAAGCGGGTTGGTTCTAATTTTTCGAATGGCTCACAGGATCAGAGGAGTCAGTGGCCATGGAATTCGCTCAGAACTCGCATAGAAACCATACAAATGTTTGGGGGTTAAAGCTAGAAGTGGCAGAAGAATTGATTGCCTGTGTGACATCACTACAGACTGTGGGGAAATGGTGGTTCGGCAGAAAAAGAAATGACCCCTATCTTAAGGAAAAATTCCTTCAAGGAGAGGAACAATTGAAGAAGAGGGGGACGGAAATTGTCACTCCTTCAGCCGTGGGGAGATGTTGCCCTGTACATTATCAAGCACATTACCTACGAAGGAAGGGTAACGATCTTGTTTAACTACCATTTTGCACTGCTAAACCACTTGTGGCACAAGCAGCTGGTTAACCTTCCATACTTCTTGTTAGAAAACATCAGGCACATGTCCGTGGCTGTAAAAACCACTGCACACCTAGAAACCTCTGCCACCAATCACAGTCTTATTAAATTGATCGTATTGGATGCATTGGAATGACAAGGCGAAAGCTGGGAAGAATTCATGAGTAGAAAGACAAGAACCTCCTGCAAGAGGCGAACTGAAATCCCTAATGGCCCAAAGGAAGCAAGGGAGACTAGAGAACGAGGCCAATCTTCGGAGGGTAGGATCGAGAAAAGATCATTGAAGAAGCTGATAAGCGACATGATACCGAAGAAGAGGGTAAACTTTAGTTCACAGCCAAACCTTCACCTTCATTCAGCAAAGAACTGAGCAAGGACACAAGGAAGCAGAAAGAAGGGGAACAACCCCATCCGGAAGAAGACCCTCTGCCAGGTAAGGACGAGACCCAGTTTTTACTACTTAAAACAAAAAATTTGGAAGAAGAAAATGAAAAACTAAGGCAACAATTAGAAGGAAGTAGAGCAGAAGCAAGGGTCCCAGGCCTAGATACCTTGGCAGAAGCAGTGGACAAAATGAGGGCGAATTTTGCATGAGGTCCCATGTGTGCGACATGCACCATAAACCTAGCAGAAACCAGACAAAGTCTGTGTTGCGAGAACCATCTCGTTGGAAACTCAGAATGAACCTTGGGAAGCTATTACACAAGAACTCATTGATGACACTGCTGATACACAAGAATTGACAGTTGAAATGGAGCATCCCATGGGTAGTGACCCAGGAGCTGATACACAAGAACCTGCCGACAACATTACTGTTACACAAGAACCAACAATAGAGGCAGAAGCTACCCAAGGATGAAAAGAAGAGGCTGCTACACACGAATCCATTAATGACGCTACTATTACATAAGAACCAACAACTGAAACAACATAACTTAATCCTTGGGATGTTGTTACACCCCCAAGTGATATTGCATGTGAAGGAACACAAGGTCCTGAATCATGATGGTGTTCGAAGAAAATTTTATTGATATCAGAGTTGCAGAAGTGGAAAGAACAGGTAATATTGTTGCAGGAAGGAGTGACCTTGTTGGCGTCACACCAAAAAGTATTAAATTCACTCGAGGAGAAATGCATTGAGAAGGAATTGGCAGAAAAATGGGAAATATGGGGAAACGAGGTAGCCATGAAGAAGAAAGAAGAGTAGTTGCAGTAAGAAGTTCGAGATTTAACGAATGGTAAACACAAGTTGCATAAACTCACCCTAAATCTGTTAGGGTGTAGAAGACCCTCTCTTTCCTACCCAGTTTTTCTGTGGGAACGATTTTTCTTGTTTCTGTTGAAAGCGGTCTATGAAAATAGACCGCATTCGGGTAATTCTACCCAAACCTTTTTGGGTGTTTTTCGTGCCTATGATTTCCATGACCAAAGCTTACTTTGCGAGCTTTTCCTCCATAATATAATTTTCGAACATCTTAGTATGCACATGGTTGCGTGTGTTCTTTCTTACATGGGTGATCTGCAGTTGTGCGCCTTTATTTATTTTATAAAAAATTAGATAGAATGGCACATGTCCACGAAGTCAGCGGACGTGAATGAAGATAAGGAAACATTAATGGTCCAGGCTGAACCAGTTATGGCCGCAGAATTAAGATGACTTTTTAGGAAATTTTTGAGTGTTCCGGATGTCAAGGAACAAGAAACCATCTATAGGCGAAGAATTGTGAAGCTCTGCCTCAACCTTTTTGTGCAAATGAAGAGCCATGCACTAACAGGGTGCCATAAATGCACAAAGGTTAGTAGTGCAGGACTACAAGAGAGTGACCCGTTTGGTTCTCAAAATTTCGTGGTTGCTATTGTATTGGTCCCAGAGTATGCTTGGATTGTGGACAGATTGGGCGCCTTTTGGATAGGACTCAGGTTTAAGTATCCTTTGATTTGGCTGCCAGTGGAAGAGTACTAGCCTCAATATCAACTATGTGATTATGAGGAGGAATCTTCGCCACATCAGCTGATGGCCACTCAAGGCTACAGGTCTGCTGAGGAGGACACTGCTAACGCCTATAATACGACAAAACTGCATATGAAGTATACAACAAGATTTGAAGTATTTTTGCATGAGGACATGCAATTGATTCAGCTTGGGGGAGATGTTGGGTGTAAGTTTTGTGCATATTTTGGACACCTTCCTCCCCCCCCATCCTTGAGCATTACAACTCTGAACCTGTGGACTTTATATTAGAATTACCTTTTTCCCAATTATAAGAATCCATTTTTGTTGTGACATATTATTTTTCCATTTTTGTTAAATATGAATGAGGTGATATCTTTTTGATGGCTAACTGAGGAAATTATGGAAAAAAGTTCTTTGGCTCTATTTCTTTCAGGTGATGCTCCAAAGTCCACTACCAAAGGATGAATAATAGTGTGATAATTCACAAAGGGGTTTTGAGTACTTGCTGTTTCAGACCATTGTTGTTACACCTTGAATTGTTGTTACACCTCAAGCATTGTTGTTACACCTCGAATTGCTGTTACACCGTGGGATGTTGACTACATCACCAATATCTAGGCCCGTGGGTGCTATTCCACAAGAAAGTTGTCGTAAAGGTTGTATTATCTATGGGCGACTAAGGAGTCAAGGCAGTTGTGATTTTGAGAAATCATGTAACAACAATAAGCCTTGTATTTAGAACCTGTTGTATTTCTATTCTCTCTCGATATTGATCAGTGTGAGAACCGTGATATTCTCATGACTGATCTGTTTCTTATTTTTGGACATGTAAATCTTATAAAGGGGATTCAGTTCCATGTAAATGGGAAGGACAATATTGCTATTTTTCTTCTGTAATTCATAACCATTTTAATACAAAGAATAGCATTGTTGATGTTTTTATAGATATGGTGTTGAGACTTTACTAATTCCCATCTCATCCCTGCGCCCTGCTAGGGAGGAAGGACCCTCCTCTTTAGCAGGGATTACAACAACAATAGTAGCATAGTGGTAGATTGATTATTGTTCCTTTGAATAAGTGTGAAGTTATTTCTATTGCCGTGTAATTTGCAGAATGGGTTTATTCCTATTTCCATATTTTTGATATGTTGTCACACAGGATTGATTTGAACATAATATTCAACCAGCCGTCTTAGTTAGTGATGTGGTGTGTGGTGCACATTTTCCTTGGTCACATGAAGTTTGGTTTCATTTCTGATTTTTTTTTAAATTTTTGCATGAGTGTTACTTTCTACAATTAAATTCAACGACATTTGTTCTATCTTTTAGTTTTACTCTTGGCTGAAGTCTATCGGCACAGACAGTATACTCCTTTGAAATAACAGACCTACCTTGGGTTGAAAATTAATGGTTGTGATTCAATCATATTAATGGTGATTAAATTGACTCAACACATTGGTTAAAAACTGCTTCAGATGCTCAAAACTAGATGCACATTCTTCAGTTCATTCAAACTTCTTACCTTTCCTCTCCAAGGATGTCATAGGATATGCAATGTGAGAGAATTTCCTGATAAACCTCTTGTAGTAACCTGCCATCCCATGAATGATCTCACTCATCCACATTCTTAGGAGTTTCTCACTCCACGACGACCCTTATCTTTTGTGGATCTACTACTATGACTTCCTCAGAAACAACATGTCCCAAGTAATGCACTTCTGTCTTAAATAAGTTGCACTTGCTAAGCTTGGCATATAACTAATGTTCTCTTAGCAATCTCAATAATGCCGCTAAATGCTTAGCATGCTCTTCTTCATTCTTGGAGTATATCAATATCTCATCAATGAATACAATAACAAACTTATCCAGATAAGAACACAACAGACTATTCATCAAACACATAAATGTAGTTGGGGCATTAGTCAAACCGAATGGAACTACAACAAACTCATAATGGACATACCTGGTCCTGAAGGCAGTCTTGTAGATATCCTCTTCCTTGATGCGTACCTGATGGTATCCCGATCTCAAGTCGATCTTAGAGAAAACTGCTACTCCCTTCAAATGATTAAACAAATCATCAATCCTCAACAACAGGTACCTTTTCTTGATCATTACCTTGTTCAACTGCCTATAATCTATGCACAATCTGAGAGCACCATCTTTCTTATTTACGAACGACACTGGTGCACCCCAAGGTGATACACTTGGCCTAATGTATCCCTTGTCAAGCATCTCCTTTAACTGTAATTTCAACTCTACTAACTTTGGGATACTCATCCTGTAAGGTGTGTTCGATGTTGGTGCTTCCCCTTGCACCAACTCAATAGATAAATCTACTTCCCTGTGATGAGGTAAATCTGGAATCTCTATTGGAAACACATCCTGATACTACTACAATATAGGGTACCTCTTGAAGATTGTTGCATTCTGAATATCTTTACCCTTGTCACTATATATATGCACTGCAAACATCACACAACATTTTCTGCAACTACGCTTATAGCATACATAATGGTAACCTTCCTCACTAATGTAGGCTTTTTCTTTCCTTGCAAAATTCTCTTTTCCCCATTATCATCCAGGAACTCAATGGTCTTGTTGAAGTAATCCACTATGATCCTATGAAGGTACAACCAATATATACCCAAAAACATGTTATAAGATCCCAATGGTAGTACTTTTAAATGTGTTGTTCTAGGCATACCATTTAACTCAAATGCACAAGATCTTACCCAATGGTGAACTATTTGCTCTGTATTTGTAGCCAACTGTACCAACCAAGATTCTGCATGCACTTCTTTTCTCAAACCACACTTATCCACTAGGTCAAGATTAATATAACTATAATTAGATTCATGTTCAATCAAAATAGAAACAACTTGATCACAAAGCTTATCATCCATCTCAATGATTGATGCCTGATGATTCACCTGTTTGTTTTCCACAACAACATAAATATGAAGAATGTTATGAACAACATCCCCAAATGTATGTGCCTCCTGAGCACTATAGATTTAGGGTCTACCACCTTAATACTACGGACAATCCCTCTTACGATGATCCTTAACACATATCCAACACTGTATCGGTGCTCTACCATCACTTCTACTCTGTTGCTCTCCATGTTCCTTCTCAACTGTATTGAACTTCTTGTAAGGGACCACATTTTCTTTCTTACCTTCATCTTGAGGTATTCCCCGCTTTGGTGGCCATTTTACTTTAGCTTTCTCATTTCCTTTCAAGTCATGCTTAGGCTCAATTTTGCACTTTGACTGCTCATAACAATATTATATCTTTCAGATGACCTCCTCCAACGATCTAGGCTCATTGAACTCAATCCAGCCTTTGTATGTTATTGGCAGTCCACTGATGAATCTTTGAACCTTGGCCTTCATGGAACCCATAAGAAACTCATAAAACTCCTTAGCTCTGTCATCATAATAACTTTCCGACAAATAATTCTTCTTGAAGAGCCTCTTCAACTAATTCTAAGTCAAGTAATCCTCCAGAATATCGTTAAAATTCTTCACATCCTCCCACCAGATATTTGGTTTCTCTTTTAAGATTGAAAGTGGCTATCTTTGCTTTCATGCTTTCTGTATAGTTATGCAATCTGAAGAATTTCTTCAACCCAAGCAACCATGCCTCAACATATTTTGACTTCTTCATCTCTCCACCGAATGTAGGTGACTTGACTTAATCTCCTCAGGCACGTACTCACCCTTCCTATAAGGGTGATGATGGTGATACTATGGTAATGTCTCCAATAAGAGGAACCAAAATGATGCCCATACATACCAGTCCTCCTGTCAGGTATGTCCAATGATCTACCACCTCTAATTGTGTCCTCTCTATCCAACTTATGTCCGAACCGAGACCTGCTACCATAGGCTCCATTGGTCTTTTCTTTCTGCTCTTGACTGATCCTCATCTATCCCTATTTCTACAACTCTGACAATCTTTGAAGGATAGCTGCATTAACCTCTATATGCTTATCCTGAGCCCTTGCAAGTCTTTTCTGAGCCTCAACCAACCTGTCATTATCTGCCTTGCAACTTTTGATTTCAACCCTTAAGCTCCTCAATGTATATTCCATACCAGGAGAATGCTCATCTCCTTGCTGCCCAACTGATCTGTAAGGACAGTTAAGGGAGTCATAGTATAGTATTTTTCTTGTCATCCTTGATTCTTGTAGAATTGAGGCTTCTGTGATTCATCATAGTTATAAGAAGAGCTTTGGCGTAAATCACATAAAAAAGACCTTTGTCGACGCGTTTCGACAAAAGGTCTTTTTTATGTGATTTACGCCAAAGCTCTTCTTATAATCCTTGATTCTCTTCTTCCTACAAGTATATCATGTCAGAAAAACCGAATGGATACCAAAATAAAATCCATACCTTATTTCTATTCAAGGGAGACTTATGTCATCTGCAAGATCAGTCCACATTAGCATGTACATGTATAAATGTCAGCATATATGGATATGTAACATTATCAACACATAACATCATGCATGACCATACCAATAATATACCTTGATCCCATGCATGACGATAATGACCTTGACAACATCAAACTTTTTCCATAGAGAGCACAACCCACTCTGATACCACCCTGTAACGAAACCTCCCCTAATATATACCCATTTTCACTGGCTTACCCAGGGTAAACATGAGATTAGGGGTCATTTTGATTTTTTTTTACTTTTCATTTTCACTATGCATACCACTTAGTACAACATCATTCTCAAACTAAAGAGTTCTCATAAGAAGAGTTAGATTGATAAGCCAAACTGTAAGCATCATCTTAATGACCAACATTATTGTTGAGGCCTAACTAGACAAGTTCATCTTCATTCAAGAGCATTATGCTTGGACGCTTTATGTGTGATACCGCACTACCTCTACAAGGCACATACCCCATCTGGATGTTCACAAGGTATGTCCTTTTATGACTATTATTATCTTGGATTTCCAAACCTGAATCCTCAAAGAATATTGATCCTGTTCGACAACTCTTACTTTGGACACTTGTACTATCCTCAAAGAGTGTTCCCTTTCTCTTGAATGTTATATCCTCAAGGAAACCACAAATTTTTATCCAATCCTCCACCATCTCTCTTCAAGGCCTTCATTTAGACTTATGGATGTTAGTCCTAGTCAAGTTCTTGACACATGAAGAAGAGAATGCACATGTGATGTCTAACATCACTCCCTCTCAATCAAAGAGGATATGTGTATTCCCTCTTGCCCAGGGAATAGATTCTTGCTCCTATTCAAGGAGACTCCTTTGTTTCCTCTCAAAAACAAAGGAGAATCTACACTTCCTTTCTATTTGGGAAGTCAACACCACAAGCCTTATAGGTTGTCTTATAAGAGTATCAGCTACTTGTTCTTCATAGCTACATGGCTCCTCCTTTCCTTTGCATCTCTTATATCAAGCTTGCTGCCTTCTGAGGTATCATGGAGCTATCTACACTTTTCAAACTTGTGACAAGATTCATGCCATCTCTTTTGTTCATCACTTTCATCTTGTCATCATGGATGAAGACATTACATTGAGCCTTTCCAAACTTTAAGTTGATCATAGCCTTTGCATGAAAGTGATCTCCCTTGTTGACCTTAAGGTTATCTTCTTGCACTGCTACCTTTCAATCTCAAGATGAATATATATTGACTTCATAATTGCTAGGTATCCTTTGTTGAGCTTGCCTCAACATTCTTCATGTATCCCTGCAATATCCCTCCAGGTAGCAAAATAATATGTTAACTAGATAACCAACAACAAGTAGGATTAGACTTACCTCATCACAATGACATTCTCATCTAAGCATCAACATCCTCATGTTTCATCTCCACACAAATCTTCCTTCATGCATCAGAGTGCCCAAGGATCAAAATTGTTTACCAAGTTAGAATTTTTTCTTCTAGAGATTACACTCGATGTTAATCATTATTCTACATAATCTAGAGAAAATCTTAATTCTTTATTCATCTTTGAGTAATTCAAATTCTTCCATTTTAAACATCATATAATCATACAAAGCATGTTATAAGATTTTTCACATATGAATCTTATCCAAGGGTTATTGTCAATATGCGCTCATATACTTCTTATTCCATCATCTAGATATATGTCTCATAATGAGCTCGCAACCTAACCCATTACATTCCTTCATCCCTTCAAAAGTATTGTTTCCATAATATATGGAATGTATACTAACCTTAACATAATGTTTCTCCCAAGAACCTTCAAAATGATGGTTCTTACAAGATCATAATGATCCATCTTAGCAAGATGATTTTCTCTAACATAATGTTAGATAATGCCTGGATGAACAATATTAAAAATGGTTTATCTATCTATTCTTAAAGACTAGATAATCTTTACAAAGCAACTCTAAGTATGATACTATCTATGATTCCATACAAAATCAATATTATTCTATAGTAAACAACAATGCATAATATCCTAAAGGAAAAACAACTTTACAAAGAACCTAACAAACAAGATGCCTTCTTTAATAGTAAAGATATTTCACATCTTCTGCCTTCAACACCTTCTCAAGTTCTCTCATTTCCTCAACCACATTAGCCTCACGTCTTTCCTTTCTTTTGTTGTTTTATTGGTTTAGACGGTCCCTCTTAAAGTGTCCATACTTATTGCATTTAAAGCATTGAATCTTGGACATATCTTTCTTTTTGGACTTCATAAACACTCCCTTCTTCAACTTCTTGACTCTAGCTATAAAGGCTTGAGACTATTCATCTGATCCAATATCATCATTTCCCTTGATCCTAGTTTCTTCTAAGATGCATTGAGCCCACAACTCATCAAAAGGAGTTGAATCTATCATAGAGTAGATGCTTGTTGCAACACTGCTCAATTCTAGTGGCAATGATTGAGTACATAGACGGTCATTTCCAACTTAGAAATTGTCTCTCCAAGCCCCTGCAAGTGATTTCTTAATTGATATATATTCATTAGAAAGGATGTCATGTCCTCATCCTTTAATTTCTTCATTTTGTATAGCTTGTTCCTCAAAGACATCTTTTGTCTAGATGTACTTAGGGAGTAAAAATTCACTATCTTTTCATACATATCCTTAAAATTTTTTAAATTTGCAACAAATGGAACAAGATGATCCTCAATGGATTCAATGATGATCCTTTGTGCCCTAAATTCTCATTTCTTGTACTTTTCTAGTTCTTGAGTCTTGTCTTTGCTAGGTTCGATAATTTTGCCAGTAACAAATTCCATTACTTCATATTTTGTAAGTGTCATGTCAATCAGTTTCTTCCATGCTAGGAAATTTGATGAGACAATGAGCTTATTTCTTTCCTTGTAGAAAGAACCCATATGACCTTTAGATTCAGAGGCTTCCCTTTCTAATGATGTCTCCAACTATCTTGAGGTTTTCAAGATCTTCAAAGAGACTTCTATATTGGCTTCCAAAAGTTATGATATCAAAATCCTTTGATGCTTGCTTTAGGGCGGTCTTCCAACGAGTATCCAACTAGATCCTTTGTTCAAGAGAGAACAACAATCTTTTCATGGTATTTTTTTTCAAGATTTATTCTAATGAGACCCTTCTTCTACATCAATAGGTCTCCTTTTCACCTTAATAAACCCTACTTCCCACAAGATGATCCTTCTAGCTTCCTTCTTATTCACCTTAGCTCTGATACCATGTTGAAAAATGCAAAAATGGCAGTGATTAATTCCAATTTTCCTTAACCTTAATACTTGCTTGTGAATTTATTATTCTTCTTGTGTTTCTTTATTAGATATGTTTCATCAAACAAATATCAAAAGCAAAATAATAAAGACAATGGGCACAGAAATTAGGCTCCAAGCTAGGGAAAAACCCCTCTAAGGGAAAATCCAGAAACTCTTCTCTTCTTATAGAATTTGCTTCAAATGAGACAACAGACCCAAACCCTAGACCAAGTCCTCCTCCAAGTACCAAGTCAGCACTTCCAAAGTCACAGCTCAATCTTGCATCAACCAGCTTTTAGCTACAATCTTGATCAGAGCTTTTACCCTACAACTTCGCCTAGCAACTTCAACCTACAACTTTGGACCTGTGGTTATTACAGAAACCCTAATTTAGTCTCTTCAAGAGATCCTTCTTAGAACAAGACAACTCCTCCTAAGGTCAATCAGGTCAAGACAAAATATTCATTATTCCAAAAACTCGATCCTGTAATTTCGGCCTTTCTAAGAAGCTGCAAAAACCTTAATTTTTCATACATGTGAGAGAGATTAGCCCAAAAACAAGATTTTCTTCCTTCTCTCCTCCTAGACCTTCAATCTTATTTTCTTATGCTTACCAGCTATAAATCAAACTTCTTTTCTTGAGATCGAACTTGATGATGAGTGGGTACCAAATGAGCTTGAACTGCTCCTTTATATAGCCTTTCTAAGGGGTCGAATTCCCTCCTTTAGGCCAACTTGTACTTTGGGGGTTTCTAGGACTTTCTAGACTCAAAATAAATTCTTTTATAAGATATATTTTTCCCGAAAGGGTCTTATTAACATGATGTTGACTCTCTTGACTCATGACAATAAATCCTATGACCTAACAAACCCTAGAAGCATGAAGAACATGCTTTTACCTAGAAGACCATCAATAAAGAGAATGAAACCCATACTTCAAAAAAGTAACTTTTTATTTTCTTCTTTTGTTTGTTACATAAGATACATATTGAAATGATTAAAATATTGTATCTTGGTCAATAAAGTTTGGGATATTAAAAAAATTCATTTGAGGCCTCTAAATGACTCCAAAAGATTTTAGATGATTTTTTTCCCCTAAGTTCCCAAACTGGCACAATCACTACAATGGCCCTGCAAGTTGATTCCTCTACTTTTATCCACTTTGAGAGCATCGGGATAAATGAAAATAATATTGCAATCCAATCGAGACCATACTTCCCTATGTAGGAAAGATTTTTGGTCCCCAAAAGCTGTACTAAATCATGTGAGGATTTTTTTCTTCTACCTTCTCCTTGGAGTACCACTTTAATTTACATGGAAGTTGTCCTTACAATCTAATCTAACAAAGGTCATATTTCCCATGTGTTATAGTTTTGAACCTCTTCTATAAAACTATGTCCTCTACCAACACTACTTGAGCCTTAGGTGTTAAGTCGTTTATGGAAGGTAGGACATGCTACTCTTCCTAATCCAACATTGAGGGCTCATAGAGTTTGAGATTATCCATATTTACTATTGAGTAAATGCATATGTATTGAGGTAGACTGAGTCTAAATGCATTATTTGCAACATTTTCTAATATATTGAAAGGGCCATACTATAAAGCCTTGATCTTCTGAACAAGACTCTAGTATTTCCTTGTTTAATCATAACCAAACTCTATCTCCAACGTTGCATGATTTCTCTATTCTATTTGATCATGTTCGGCCTTCCTTTTTTCCCATGATTTCTTCAACATCTCTTGTACTTGTAAATGGATCTACCTAATCTTATAAACAATTTTTTTCTACTCTGAATTCATCTTCTATGGGGTTCTCTCTTACTCCTTATTGTCCATATACAATATCCAAGGGTGAAGGTGGCAAATGTCCAGGAATGTTTCAAAGGGACTTACTGGTAAAAGTGTGGACTACAATGTTATAAGAGTGTTGTATATAGATCATATTTTCATCCAAGGTCTTCAAATGCTTATGACTATAACCCTAAAAAATTGCACCAAAGTCCTTTTGTGATCCAAATTGGATCATTATATTATTTTTCATATATATCGATGCTTTCAAAGTGGAAAAATTGGAGGAATCAACTTGCAGGGTTATTTTTACAAATGCATCCCAATTTGGAGAATTGGGTTCCAAAGTATCTTGAAGTCATTTGAGGCATCAAATGGCATTTTTTGGGGTAAAAATTTTCCAACTTTAGCCTCGGACCCCGAGATGTTGTTCTACAATGAGATACATTGCCAACAATGCAAGAATCACGTCAATTGGAATTTGTATGTGAAAGTTATGCCTTCCATAAGTTGACATAACATGTCGACCACCATGGCACAAGTGGATGCCATGTTAATCCTTGTTATTTACGCATATGGGGCCAACCACGTGTGTACTTTGAAGAAGACTCTAGAAGGTTCAAACCCATAAGTTTAGTTGAGGCTTGAGGGAGTCAAATTTACCCCTAGTTGGCTATTGAGCTATGTCAAATATCGAGCTACTAGGAAGAGTAAGGATTCCATTCTATGCGATTATATTTTTTTCTATAGTTGAGTAGAGAAATTAGGAGTGAGAAGTAAGGGAGTAAAACATAGGTTAGGATTATGTAGCAGCTTTATGGCCGCATGTTTCAAGTAACGCCACAGAGAGTACCTCTTTTTGTTACTTGCACATTTGTCAGACCAAAAAAAAAAGGAGCAGAGCAACCTCACCTTTGTATGTTTTAACCCTATACAGAAACTACATACATACGAATTTAAAAAAACAGAAAATAAACAATGGCAAGAGCATAAAACGTAAAACAAATATACACAGAGATTTTCCCAGAGATCCCAAAATCGGGACTACCAAATTGATTTTTCATTATGTTCCTTTCAATGTTACAATACATATATATACATGTTGAAGCATCCATAAACCCCAATCCATTAACACTGGATTAGAACATAATTGTAGTTCCCTTGACCGGATCTACAAAATACCATGCACAAAAAACCATCATGCCCAAAACAATGTGCGAAATCCATGCACAAAACCATAGGTAGGTCCGCCCACCTAATATAGGGTCCAAAAAAAAATTCCCAAGACGTTGCCCCGGACCCCGTGAACGGGGGCTACCGACCCCCTGCAACCCCATGCGATGTATAGGGGGTAGAAACCCCCCCCCCTCCCCCCCTACGGCGTGGGTAGTCTTGGAAAGAATATAGCACAACCCAACATTCTCCCACTTTTTTTTCTTTCCACAAGAGGCCACAAGAGAGCTTATTCAGTGATCCAATGCCCATTGTTTCTCCACACCAAAAGAACTTCTCAGTGCTCAGAGACTTTGTCAATGCATCTGTAGTATTGTTGAATTGAGGCTTTTGTGATCCATATTAAGTTTATGAGATATTTTTCGGCGTAAATCATATGATATTTCATTTGTAGACACGTTTCAAACCAACTAGTGTGGTTCATGTGATTTACGCCGAAACATCTCTCAGAAACATCTGTAGTATTATTCAAAGTGTCCACCTTTACCAGCAACACCTTTTTGTCCTCAACCATATCCCTCACAAAGTGATACTGAACATCAATGTGCTTTGTCTTTGAATGATAAGCAGGGTTCTTTGCCAAGAAAATTGCACTTTTGTTGTCACGGTCTATCGTTATATCTTGTTGTATTAACCCCATACTTGAACACAATCTATGCAACCAAACTGCTTGCTTGCTTGCATGGGTGGATGCCATGTATTCAGCCTCTGTAGTTGAAAGTGCCACTACAAACTGTCTCTTACTCATCCAACTAACTACCTGTCTCTTACTCATCCAACTGACTATGCCTCCAAATAAGTTAAACACATACCCACTTGCAGATATTCTCTGATCAAGATCGCCAGCCCAATCTGCATCAACAAATCCACGGATGTCCAAAAATTTGTTCAATATTGGTCTTCCTTAGTAGCACAAAACATAATCACTAGTGCCACGCAAATACCTGAAAACCTGCTTCACTGTTGTCAAATGCTTCTTCCCTAGTTTTGACATAAACCTGCTCAATACTCCCACTGCATGTGCAATGTCTCGTCTAGTTCAGACCATTGCATACATCAACCTACTGACTGCACTTGCATATGGAACACGGGACATGTCCTCTTCCTCTTCTTGTGTATTGGGACATTGTTCAGCAGATAGCTTTATACCTACAGGAATAGGAACCTTCACTGGTTTACTATCTTGCATATTAAACCTCTGCAGTATTGTCTCGACATACTTCCTCTAGTTTAACCAGAGCTTCCTCTTTGCCCGATCTTGTTTAATTTCCATGCCCAAAATACAGTTTGCAGCACCAAGGTCTTTCATGTCAAATTTGGAGGACAATTGGGTCTTCAAATCCTGGATAATTTCTTTGTCATTCCAACCAACAACATATCATCCACATATAAGACCGGATAAATAACAGTTAATTTAAAATACACACAGTGATCTGCTTTGCTTCGGGTGAAGCCAAGTCCCCGTATAAATGTATCAAATTTATGATACCACATCCTTGGTGACTGTTTTAACCCATACAGAGACTTTTTTAACCTTCATACCAATTCTTTCTTACCCTTCACTGCGAAGCCTTTGGGTTGCTTCATGTAGATCTCTTCTTCCAGATCCCTGTGAAGAAATGTTATCTTTGCATCCATCTACTCTACCTAAAATCAAAAGCAACAACAACAGATAAAATTAATCTAATAGAAGCTACATTGGGAACAGGAGAAAAAATGTCACCAAAATCAATTCCCACCACTTGGGAATAACCTTTTGCTACTAACTAAGCTTTGTATTTCTCCACCTTTTCTTCTACATTCATCTTCTTCTTGAACACCCATTTTCTGCCAATGGGTTTTCTCTCAGTCGGTAACTCCACCAGATCCCAAGCCTCATTTTTGTGCAAAGATGTCATTTAATCAACCGTGGCCTCTTTCTAGAGTTTTCCATCCTCTGAATCTACTACTTCCCTCACAGTTCTGGGATCATCATCAGTGATAGATAAAACAAAATTTGAACAAAACGTAGATGGACTATACCTTTCTTGTTGCTTTCTTTCTCGCACTGATCTTCTCACAGTCAGAATTTGTGGCTCTTCATTTTCTGATTCCTCTTCTGCTGTAGAGTTTGATTCTTCTTCCGTTAGCTCAAACTCTATCTTCTCATGTTCTTTGGTTGGACCTCATGTTTAATAACATATTTCACCTCTCTAAACACCACATCTCAATTGTACACAACCTTCCTTATTTTGGGGGTTCCAAAGCTTATAACCTTTTAAACCATCCTTATACCCAATAAAGATACACTTTTCAGATTTACTATCCAACTTTGTTCTTTTCTCCTTTGGAACATGTACATATGCATCACATCCAAATACCCTTAGATGTGAAAGAAAAGGTTTCTTACCAGTCCATACCTCTTGTGGAGTCTTATCCTCCAACACTGATGAAGGTGATATGTTGACCGAGTAACATGCAGTCTCCACCACCTCGGCCCAGAATCCTTGTCCTAACCCAGCACCACTGAGCATGCTTCTTTCCCTTTCCATCAACGTCTTGTTCATTCTTTCTGCAACTCCATTTTGCTCAGGTGTGTATGGAGTAGTCTTATGTCGTGTTATACCCCACTTCTTACAGAACTCTTCAAATTCCTTTTTGCAAAACTCTCCACCGTTATCTGTCCTCAGCACCTTTATCTTCTTCTCTGTATGGTTTTCCACCATAGCCTTAAATTCTTTAAACCTGTCAAAGACTTCAGATTTCTTCTTAAGGAAATATATCCATGTATTCCTTGAGAAACCATCTATAAATGATACATAGTACTCATACTTTCCCAATGATGGAATTGACACAAGTTCAAACACATCACTGTACACAAGCTCTAATATCTGTTTTTCCCTCTTACCACCAGAGGCGAAACTCACTCGATTATGCTTCCCATATACACAATTTTCACAAAAATCAAAATCCAAAGAGCTATTAAACATACCTTCTACCATACCATTACTATGAAGTATTCGAAGGTCCTTCTCTCCAGTATGTACAAGCCTTTGATGCCATAGCATGGTCTTTTCTCCATAGACTACTAGATTTTCTGCTCCACATTCAGGAACCATAGAACAATTGCACCCATCAATAACAGTGATATCTTGAAGCTTGTATAGAGTTCCAATTCGAACTCCCCGCATCAATATTGTGCTCCTCGAACCATCTTGCAGGTATCTTTCTCGAATATTGTTTTTACACCTGCATCATCCAAATTGCTTACAGAAATCAAATTTCTAGTTAATTCAAGAATATGGAGAACACCCGAAAGTGTTCTAATCCTTCCACCTTGCAACTTCAACTTGACTTTTTCACGACCAACGATTCTAGCCTTCCTGTCATCCCCTAAGAAGACATCACCACCATCATATTTCTCATACTCGCAGAACCACTCTCTATGGGGAGTGAAGTGAAAGAATGCACTTGAGTCAACCAACCATGCCTCATGATCTAAATGTGTACTTGAAGAAGAAGCTAAGTACACATCCCCATCTTCATCTGAGGTGGTTTTTGCCTCTGCAAAAAGAGCATCATCAGATCCCATTCCTTTCTCAAGAGCTTTAGATTTACAATCCCTTTTGAAGTGCCCTTCCTTTCCGCATTTCCAACACACCTTTACAAGTTTTCCTAGAGATTTAGATCTCCCACTCGAGGACTTATTTTTGTTTTTGTTCTGGGATCGTCCTCGTACAGACAAGGCATCACCATTCTAGCCTCCATATTTTTCTGTCTCATCTCCTCTGACAGTAAGGATGAGACTATTTTATTAAACTACAAAGTAGTTGCATTGCTACTTATTGCAACAACCAAACTATCCCATGAATTTGGTAGAGAACACAACAAACCAATGCACTTATCTTCATCTGAAATTTTAATATCAACAGATAATAACTAGGTTACCATAATATTAAATGCATTCAAATGCTTTGTCACTGAGTCTCCATCTTTCATCCTCAGGTTATACATATTTTTTCGTAGGAACAGTGTATTCACCAGAGACTTAGATTGGTACAAAGTCCCTAACTTGCCCCAGAAAGCCTTCGTCGAAGCTTCCCCTGATACATTCAGCAATACTAAATTTGAGATGCACAATCATATTGTGCTCTTTGCCTTCCGATCCAACTTCGCCCAATAGTCAGCTGACATTATTGTTGGTTTAGTACCCAGATCTACCGCGATCCGCTGATCTTTATCCATCAGTAGATCCTCCATCTTGGGTTTCCACAACTCAAAACTATGACCATTAAATTTCTTGATCTCTATCTTTCCACTTCTCGCCATCTTCTTTCACCACAAAAATTGATCCCGCAGATCTCCCATTGAACAGGGTCTACCATAGGCCCGAGCAAAAATCCCTTAGCAGCAAAGGCATCCCCTTGAAGCCAAAACAACTCGGATACCAAATGTAGGTTTTAACCTTGTACAAAAATTACTTGCATATGAATTTTAAAAAACAGAAAATAAACAATGGCAAGAACATAAAACATAAAATAGATACACACAGAGATTTTCCCTAGATCCCAAAACCGAGATACCAAATTGATTTTTCATTATGTTCCTTTCAATGTTAAAATACATATATATACATGTCGAAGCATCCATAAACCCTAATCCATTAACCTTGGATTAGAACATAATCGTGGTTCCCTTGACCAGATCTACAAAATACCATGGATAGAAAACCATTATGCCCAAAACCATGTGCGAAATCCATATACAAAATCATAGGTAGATCTGTCCACCTAATATAGGATCCAAAAAAAAATTTCCCCAAGCACTACCCCGGACACCATGCAGGGGGGCTACTGCCCCCTCGTGTGTGGGGTAGTCGTGGAAAGAATACAACACAACCCAACAACCTTCTAGTTGGGTTTTCTCCCATAAAGGTTTCCAAGGGAAAATCTTTACATCTATTATGGATGGTGTGCATATTTCATTCTATTTTATATTGCTTGCATTTCAACTAATTCAATTAATTAAGCAGAAAATCAATTAACTAAAGAATATAGAATCTAAGGAAAAATTAACAATGAATATCTTAATAATTTTATTAGATCTATTGTGAAAAATTGTTCTAATGGAATATCCACGATAATTTATAGATCATGTTCACTACTTTTATTTGCCCATCTATTTATAGATGGACTTTGGTAGGTCTCTTCAACTTCATGTCCATATTCTCCCACAATATACTCCAATATCCATTGAGAAATCTGGTGTCCTTGTCTAAAATGATGCTCCTTGGTATCGCAAACTGCACCCAACCCCATTCAAAGAAATTTTTTGTTGCTTTTTGTCCTTTAGTGGTATTTTACAAGGCATGAGAATGCACGTCTTGCTAAACCAACTAATTACCATAAACAGGGATTCATATCGCTTCCTAGTTATTGGAAACCCCCCATAAAATCCATGTCAATGATTTCTCAAGGTATAGTGGGTACTAGTAAGGGATGTTATAGACCTTACTTCTTGTTACTGGGCATGGTAGTACAAAAAAATATACTTCCTCTAATGTAATATGTTACATTTTCTTGCATTTTAAGCCAGTACACATACCTCTATAAGTTGGTAATTGTTTTTCCAAAGCCAAAATGCGACACAACCTTAGATGTGTGATCCTCTCTGATAAGCTGCAGTCTTTCACCTTTACGAACACAAAGCTTTTCCATCTTATAGAGTAACTCATTTTGGAGATGATAGTCATCTTTGTTATCATCATCTTTTACATGACTCTAGCCCTATAGCTATTGAAACACCTCCGTGAAGTACTCATCGGTTGTGTATGCATTATGAGTGAAAGGCTCCATGTGCATTAGTGTTTCCAAAGTTGTAATTTTGGATTTGGTTGGCTTTGAGAGCATTTCTATCATGTGATGTCATTCTTGTAACTAGATGAAACTATTGTAAGCACTTTGTCCACTTGTAATGTATGATATGTTGTATCTTAATTTGGGCTTGCAGATATTATAAAGACTGATGATCTATGTGGATGATGGTTTCCTCACCCCTCAAACAGTGTTGTCAATTTCTAACAACTTGTAATGGGGCATAGAGTTATTTGTCATTGGTAGGGTAGTTGAAAATTGCACCATGAAATAGTTCAAAATGATAACATAAAGACCTTCCTCCTTGCATCAAGACTGCTCCCATGGAATACCTACTTGAATTTGTCTCCACTTCAAAGGGATTTTGCAAGTTTGGTAATGTGAGAATTGGTGCTTGATTGGTTTTTCTTTTCAACTCATTAAAATCCTTTTATTGGTTCTTCTCCCACCGGGAACTCTTGCCTCTCACTACTATGGAGTGAAGTGGTGTAGCTACTACTGAAAATGAAACTATGAACTCTCACAAACATTGTGCTACCCCAACAAAACTCCAAACTCCTAGCTATGACATTTGTTGTAACTACGACTTCATGATAGCCTTCATCTTCACAACATTTATCTTAAACTCCCCTCCACCAATCACATACCCCAAATGCACTAGACATCACTGGAAAAACTTATATTTCATAAGGTTACCTCACAGATGGTGTTTCTTCAAAGTCTTTAGCACCTACAAAAGATGTGAGTTATGCTCCTCCCACATAGCACTATAAACCAATAAATCGTCCAAATAGCCTATAAGAAATGAATCTAGATATGAGCGTAGTACATCATTCCCCAGTCTCATAAACATAATTTATGCAATGCATAAACCAAATGCCATGACTAACCATTCAGACAAACCTTGTCTGGTTCTGAAGGTAGTCTTTCAAGTATCTTTTTCTTTCACTCGAACTTGGTGGTATCTGTTGAAGCCCAAATTGTCTCCTTTTTACAGCCTTCTTACACTCCATCCTCCTCCTTTTTTACTCTAATAACTCTAATTAAACATCAATTTACAAGGTTCATGGAAATAGAAAGTACTTAAACAACTTTAATTTCATAAGTTTCATTGTTCTTTATTATTTAACTCAATATTTGCATAAACCACTGGATTGCACCAATTCTGCAGCTAATGACTGATTCTGCAAGTTTGATGGGTTCTGGAACTCCAGCCGAGGAACGAGACATATGGGCAAGTGGTTAATAGCTAGCATAACGATATTACATATATTCATGACCTGGATCGATGATAAGAACATCGTATAAGTCCAGTCAACGCAGAATTCAACCAGTAAAGAAGGAGTCGAAGGTGAACTAGGCAAGCGAGAAAAATAATGGAAGCAGATATTTAGCCTCATGATTTGATTCTCTTATAGGAAATCATGTCATATTATCTTCTTATGTTATTTTTAGTCTTTGTCGAGTAGGATAGGCTCGTAAATCTCTAAAACAGTTATTGATAGAGCTTACAAATCTACCTCTCAGCATGATAAACGACAGACCTGAATATTATTTTTAAAAACTCTATTTTGCATTTATAAAGGCAAGTTTGATCATTTTGTTGAGCAATTGTCTTGATGTGTATTTAGCTTCTGAGTAATCGTGAATACCTACAACTCACAGGAGGCCCCCCTAGAGCTATAAGGTCTTACTTATTTTTAGACATCATTCATTTTTGCATTTTATATCGCTTTGAATTATTTTATCTAACCTTTCAGTTTCAGTTGTTAATGAATACTTTCGACAGTGATAACAGAGTTCATAACAGAGTATGTTGTGTTTAATCAGTTTATTGTAGGATGGATATAATAGCTAAAGATCTCTTATGCATATAAGAATTTGTAAACATAGTGTGAAATGATTTGAGATTTGAAAAAGAGTCTATGCTACATTTCAATGAAAAAGATTTTGATTTATATTAAGTGTGATATTTTAGATTAATTTCCTTTTCTATTGAAAGTAATTTGGGTTTGATTATTTAGTCTTCTATTTCAGAGTAACTTTATTTCTGCAAGTGTGACTTTTCTTTTAAACAAGTGTGATAAACAGTTTTATTTCTGTTAAGTGTGACATCTTTACTTTATGCAAGAGTGATAGTTGGTTTAATCAATTTTAAGTAGCATATGTGCATAAAGACATCAATTTAGCAATTGCTTACATCATAAGGACTTCTAGCACATATACTGCACATACACTTTATTAGTTTACAAGCCCTGGTTGATAATTTATGTAGTAATTTAACATCAATTAAATTATCAAACATTTTGGCACTGTTTTTGGGGAAGTGTATATAGGATTCTTTTACTTTTCATTAAAAAAAAAATTGATAAAAATTATTTATGCATAGGGAAAGAAGTTCTAAAGGTAGATTCATAAATCGAGTTAGGAGTTCGATTCCATCACCACTCACCCCACCAAGACTTCGTAGTACCATACCATTCACTAAAACTCGTATTCCATCATTTATAGGCAAACATAGACCTCCTAAGGTACATAGATCTGAAATACAACTTAAAGATTCACCAACTTCCTCTATTGAAGCCGTAGTAGAAGAAGAAGATCCTACATCCCCAACAGAAGGTGCAATCTTTCTATTTCAACTGGAGAACAACTTCTAGGACAAGAACTGGAAATTGCTAGGGAAGAAAAACAAGAAACATATTTTAACATTCCATTGATAGAAGAGCCAGAGGAGGAGCTAGAAAATCCAATTTTGGAACTTTATATTAGCTTTGAGAAATCTACAATGGCAGGAGAAGGGGAAGGAGAAGTACATAATGTGAATGATAAACATAGGATTGGATGTGGAAGAGGAGGAAATAGAAGTGGTGGAAGAGGTGTAGGAAGAGGAAGAGGAGTTGGCAGAGGAGATCCATAACATTTTGGATTTCCCATCTTTGATGAAGATACCACAACCAAAATGAAAATATATCACCCTCTATCCTCCCTAATTTCCATGGATTAAGAAATGAGGATCCCGAAACATTTATTTTTGAGTTTGAAGTCTTGCGTAGATCATATGACTACTTGCTTGATACTCAAAATTTTAAATTGTTTCAAGCCACTCTTAAAGATGTGGCATTAAAATGGTTTATGGGATTAGGAGCACATACTATAAGAACATGGGAAGAAATGAAAAATGTGTTCCTAGAAAAATACAAGGATTATTGCATGCCCCATAACTTTAAAGATGAAGTCTTTAAAATGATGCAAAAAGAAGATGAAAATCTTGGAGATTTTGTTGCAAGATTTGCTTATAATGTAAAAAAGGTTAAAATGCATACTCTAGACGAAGAAACCTTGAAATCTCTTGTTGAAATCTATCAAAGATGATTGGATAGATCTTCTCAATTTGATGGGTAAAAGAGATATTTCCTAGTTATCATTTGGAGATATGTGTGAGTTATGCATACACATTTCAAGAGGAAAGGTAAGAACTGAGAAAGATCCAAGAGATCATGTTATGTCTAGGATTAGTAAATCTGCGGTTGGGACAATAAGTAGGGTTGAAATAGGCAATTTTCTTGACAATTTCAAAACAGATATTTTGGGGAGTCTTAGTGAAAAAACAGATACCCTTAAGATACAAAACAAGCAAAACGCTGAAATGTTGCATTATTTATCTTTTGTCCAAAATGGGGAAAGAAACATGCCTTGAGAGAATGCCCCCCTTGACTTAAAAAGTGTAAAAACATGTGTTATATGTGCATAAAATCATGATACAAAGGAATGTTCTTCAATACAGAGTCTTAAAGATGTCTATCAAGAGGAAGTAATGCCAAATCAAGTAGAAACTCTTTTTTTTATTGCTAAGAGAACATGGAAAAATCCACAATCAAATATGACTCGAGGTTTCAACACTCAAACATATGCACAACCACCACAAAGTAATTGGACTGCACCCATGCCTTTGTAACCTTGGCCTCAACCACGGGCACAAGCATGGAAAAATCCTTATGGAAAGTATCCCCAATATCCTCAATTTCAATAACCTTAGCATGGAAAAATCCTTATGGCAAGTATCCCCAATATCCTCAATTTCAATAACCTTACCCTGTTTTTCCACCACAATATTTTCCTCGGCCTGTTCAACCCTCTCAACCTCAAAATCCAAACCCACAACTTTCATTACCATTTGCATAAAAGCCAAATCAACTGCCTGCTCAACCACTCCCAAATCCAAATAATAAAAACGCACAGCCTGTTTACAACATAGAAGGGCAAAATTTCCAAACTTACATGATAACTCCATTAGATCTCAATAATGTCCAACTTAGATCTGGTAGAGTATTGGAAAAGAAGTCACCATCTGTTGTTATCTAGGAATCTAAGAAGGATGGCCTCTCTGAGAAAGAGACATCTCTTCATCAAGAGGACAATCCTAAAAAACAAACCACCCAGACACATTCTAATGATACTCCAATAAACTCAACTCTCATTATAGAACAAACTTTAGTTTCTGTTCAAAATCCACCTTTTCCTAAAAGACTGAAAATTGACAAAGGGGTAGAAAAACAGATTGTGTTGCCCAATTACGATATGATAGATGAATATAAAAATTCCTTTGTTACAAGATATCAAATAAATACCAATATTTGCAAAGACAATCAGGGAATTAAGTATTAAAAACCAGGAAGAAAAAGAGAAGAACTAAAAAGAATCCAGTTAGTGGGGAAAATTGCAAATATCATGATGGGAAAAACAAAAGTTCAAAAATGTGTAGATCCAGGAAGTCTCATTGTGAAAACACACATTAATGGTATTGAGATTCCAAATACATTGACTGATTTAGAAGCAGTTATAAATATCATGAGTAAACAAACTATGAATCAAACAAAACTTCTTAATCTTCAATATATACCTACATTATTACAATCGACAGATAAATCTGTTATCAAATTTGATGGTCTATTAGAGGATGTATTTGTATCCATAGATTCTTTGGAATATCCTGTTGACTTCATGATCTTGACACTCAAGATTAATCTAGGAGGACAACCATTGATTCTAAGTAGACCATGGTTAGCTACAGTTGATGCTTTTATAAGTTGTAGATAAGATGATATGTTTATCTGATGGAAGTTCAACAAAGAAATTCATATTATATCCTCCTGCAAAAACAACAATAGAAGTAGAAAGTGAAATATCGATAGATGATGATAATGAAAACTTTGATATACGACCAATTTTTGCTACTTCACAAATAGATGAAGAAGATCAGATTTTAAAATTAATGGAAAATAATGAATCTTCCTCATATTGTGAACGAAATCAAAGTTTTCAAGAACAATGTAATATTGAATATCTATCATCTCGTTAAATGACTTTACATTCTATGGAGAAATTTGGCAATTCTTTAATAGAAATTTTTCGAGGGAAAACTTTGAATATTAATGATAATCTGGAAGAAACTCAAGAGAAAGAATTAGTGATGTTATAAGAACATTCATATGCTTATGCATGGGAATACACTGATATGAAAGGAATTGATCCTAACACTTGTATGCAACATATTTATATTAAAGAAAATGTCAGACCAATCCGACAACCCCAGAGGAGGATGAATCCAAACCTAAGGGAAATTGTTAAAGAAGAACTACAAAAATTGTTAAATGTGAATTTTAGTTATCAAATATTAGATAGCTAGTGGGTCTCACCATTGGTAATTGTTCCAAAAAAGAATCGGAAATGGAGAGTATGCATTGATTATGGGGAATTGAATAAAGCTACTTTAAAATATCATTTTTCACTTCTTTTTACAGATCAAGTCCTTGATACATTGGCAAGGAAAAAGTATTTTTCATTCTTGGATGGTTTTAGTGGATATAACCAAATCTAAGTAGCTCCAGAAGATCAAAATAAAGCAACCTTTACCTGTCCATGGGGAACGTATGTTTATCGAGTACTTCCTTTTGGGTTATGTAATGCACTTGCAACATTCCAAAGAGAAGTTTTAGGCATTTTTTCTGATCTAATTCATGATTGTGTGGAAGTTTACATGGATGATTTTACTATCTATGGAAACTTTTTTGAAGAAACTCTTAAAATTTTGGAAAAAGTTTTCATTAGGTGTAAAAAAACAAATCTCTCATTAAGCCATGAAAAATGTTTTATGATGTTAGTTGAGGGAATTGTTTTAGGCCACCATATTTCAAGAAATGGAATCAAAGTGGATGCATCTAAGATAGAAGTCATTTCTAAATTATTAGTTCCTACTTGTCAAAGGGATGTTAGAAGTTTTCTTGGTTTTACTGGCTATTATAAAATATTTATAGAAAACTTTACGAAGATAGCCTCTCCACTTTTCAAATTGCTTACAAAAGATTGTGAATTCATCTCAAATTCTAATTGCCAGAAAGCCTTTGAAACATTGAAAGAAAAGATTTCCGAAGCAGCCTTTTTAAGAGGGCCAAACTGGAAACTACCCTTTCACATTTTGACTTATGCCTTGGATACAGATTTAGGAGTTGTATTAGGACGTAAATATTTAACTCCTTATGCCATTTATTATACAAGCAAAAATTTGACCCCTGTAAAGTTGAATTACACTGTAACAGAAAAGGAGTTTTTAGCTATTGTACATGCGATCAATAATTTCAGATATTATATCACTGATTATGAAACCGTCATTCACACGGATCATTTTGCAATTAGATATTTAATGAATAAATCAATTACTAATGGCAAAATTACAAGATGGTTATTGTTATTACAAGAATTCAATATTACTATTTTGGATAGACCTGGAAAGGAAAACACAGTTGTTGATTTTCTATCTAGAATCCAAAATGATAATAAAGATGTTATTGTAGAAGATAATTTTCCTTATGAGTATATTTTTGCAGTATCTATTAAATCTCCTTGGTTTGCATATATTGCTAACTATTTAGCCACAGGGAAGTTACCTTCATATTTGTCTCTTCGAAAAAAAGAGGTTGTTCAATCTAGTGCATCTTATTCATAGATAAATGAAGAATTATACAAAATAGGACCTAAGTTAATAATTTGAAGATGTGTTAGAGAGGATGAAGTACCAGATATATTAAAAGCTTATCATGATGGACCATGTGGATGACATTTCGCTGATAAAAGAACTGCCTATGAAGCCTTTCTCTTATGATATTATTGGCCTCCTCTTTTTAAGAATGCCAAAGAATATGTTAAGAAATGTGACAGTTGTCAAAGAATGGGAAAGTTTGTTTCTTCAGTGAAATGCCTTTACAACCCCAGGTACTTACTGAACCTTTTGAGAAATGGGTTTTGGATTTTGTTGGTCCAAACAATACACCATTAAGACAAAAAAAGTACATTCTTGTTTGTACAGATTATGTCACAAAATGGGTAGAAGCTAAAGCACTTCCTTTTGCTACTGAAAATGTTGTAGTTTTAATTTTTTTTTAGAATATTTTCACTCGTTTTGGTGTCCCAAGGGAAATTGTGACAAATCAAGGTACTCAATTTACATCCAAGTTGGTACATAAGATAATGGAGGAATACAAAATCAAACATCAAAAGTCTACTCCATATCATCCACAAGCAAATGGACAAGTTGAATCTACTAATAAAGTAATTGAAGCAATACTTACCAAGATTGTGCATCTGCATAGAAGGGATTAGGCATAAAAGCTTCCAAAGCTTTATGGGCATATCGTACCACATGGAGAAACACAACAGGACACACTCCTTATGAACTTGTTTATGGGAAGCAAGTCTTGTTTCTTATTGAGTTTTAGATAAAGACTTTTAAAACAATAGTCGAATTGGGTCTTGATCTATCAGAAGCCCAAAGACAAAGAATTGAGTAATTGAATGAACTTGATAAGATACGACAAGATGTTATTCATAGAACCAATATAGTCCAATAGCAAAGATCCGCGTGGCATGATAAGTTTAGCAAAGAAAGAAAATTCCAGCCCGGTGATTGGGCATTGCTTTTTTATTCAAAGTTTAACAATTTTCAAGGAAAATTCAAACTCATTAGCTTGGTCCTTATGAGATTGAAGTTGTCTTTGATAATGGAGTAGTCATAACCAGAACCATTGGTGAAGAAAAAGTAACTTTCCTTATAAATAGTCATAGGTTACGAATATATCATAAACCATTAACAAAGGAATAGTTCATAAGAAATCTGCAAAATAATTTTGATTTGAAGTTGGTCAAGGAGGATTCTTCTTCCTCTCCAACTTAGCCTTCTACTTTTTTTTTCTTAAATAAATATATATATATATATATATATATATATGATAAATTAAAAATTTGTATAAACATGAAAACCAACATTGTTGGCATGTTTATACAGAAAATCTAAGTTGAAAACCAAGAATTATTAGCAGCATAGGTTTTTCTTTTTAATTCCCTATGCTTGTCCCATTTCTTTTTATTCCTCTTTTGAAAAATAAGACAACTACAAAATTGTCAATAATCTACAGCTCTCATGGAATTCCGCGACTGACTTGACAAATTGCAACCAAGGGAAATGAAGATCATGGCAAAAGCAAATTGAATGAAGATACAACTAAAGCAACTTGAGTACAACCTACAAAAGGACAAATCCAAAAATCAGTAAGGCAAGATAGAAGGCATGTAAATATTAGTTAGATAATAAAGGGAAAAACATTGAATTATGAAATTGAATAGATGATTGCTCATTGCTACCGCCATTTTGTATAATGATTACCCTCATTACAACATGACTTTGGTTCTAACGAAAATATATATATCTTGTCAAAAGGATATGAATCTGATATGAAACCTTGTTATCATTCAAACTTACTCCCTTCCTTCTGTATATCATCTCACTTCCTTCGCATACCATCACAGTTCCTTGCATCATATCCATTCCACTCGGCCCTGTTCCATTACCGAAAATGCCTCACCTATTACCTAAATTTCGTCTCTTTGACCTACTCCATAACCAAACTCCTTCCATAACCCTGTCAAAAAGAGCAATTAGGGACTAAGACTTCTTCATCATGGGAGTCATTGTACGCTCTGAACCGAATGGGGCTAAATTTCTTGAAGTATACCCACAATTGAAACAACAATTGCAGCAAGCGCGGTGATTAGAACTTGTTGAAAATTTTGATGGGCATGAGAAAGAAGTTACAAAATCATTTGCTCAGGCATATGATGGTATAGAAGCGGACATTGGAGACATTAAATTGGTTCTGATAGAGTCATTTGTAGCAGAAGCTACCGGATTACTGAGAATCGAGGAAATCTAATTCAAGAACCAGAAGATTAAGGAGAAAAAATGGGAAGTCTTCCTTAAAATCCAGGGATGGATATCTCTGTCTTTAAGAAGTGAATCCCAGTGACAACCTTAAAAGTTAGATGGAGAATTTTGCTATTAATTATTCAAAAATTCATAACTTGTGAAGGTAGATTTGGAAACATTTTATTTTACCATGCTCGCCTGATGATAAATTTTCTTGATGGTAATAAAATCAACTTACCATACTTCCTACTTCATAATTTGAGAAAAATGGTTGGAAACATTGAGAGGAAAATACAGTCCATAGATAATGCCTTGTACAATCATGGCTTAGTGAAACTTTTAGTTAAAGCCCATCTAAAAAGGTTATAACTGGGAAGATTTTCTGATTAGAAATCATTTCAAAAAAGCTGACCAAGAAGAACCTAGAAAGAGTAGAAGAAAGTTTCCCTCAAACCCTAAGGAAAACTCACCTGCACAAGAAACACAACAAGATCAGTATTCTGATGATGAAACCCCTCTTGCAAGTGTGTTGGAAACTTTTAAGCATAAAAATGTTACAAGAAAGATAGCCAACAATAAAGGGAAAAGTACATCAAAAGGAGAAACAAAACAAGAAAAGGTTAAAAAGTGTCCTTGTACTACTAAAATATCACCATCAACTATAAGAAGAAGTGCAAGGCTTAACAAACCAATACATGCACAGTGTCAACAATCTCCAGAATTCATCAATTTAGAAGAAGAAGAGGAACCAAGAGTTCCATCACTAATTGCAAGTTCGGCTAGGAAAACTCTGGAAATTGATCTTGTCCAGCAAGAAATATATGACTACATAAAATCTCTAGAAGAGCTACAAGAAAAATTGTTGAATCATCCTCAAATCTAGAAGAAATTTTAAATGAAGGAATTCATTTTGATCCTCCAGAAGAACCCCAAACTGTAAACACTCCTAAACAGGAAACCTATAAATTGGAGGTATTAAATAGACATTTGAAGCGGGAAGATGAAACACTAAGGGTACAAAATGAAATCCAGAGAACTCGAAATGATAACATCTTGTTACATCTTGCTTTATGGTATGAGAAAAACAAGAAATTGAAAGCTAAAGATAAATTTCTTAAGAAAAAGGTCATAAGTTTGCAGTACAAGATCTTAATGAAGAAACCAAGGACAACAGTCAATACTAGGAAAGCAAGAAGAACTAACTTAGATATTCTTGATCGGGCCTCTGAAGAAGCTCAATAACAGAGAAGGATTACAAAATTTTGAAATTTTGTGCATGAGGACATGCAATCTCTTCTGTCTGGGGGAATGTTGAAGCCCAAAATTGTCTCTTTTTAACAACCTTCTTACACTCCATCCTCCTTTTTTTACTCTAATAACTCTAATTAGGCATCATTTTACAAGGTTCATGGCAATAGTAGGTACTTAAACATCTTTTATTTCATAAGTTTCATTGTTCTTTATTATTTAACTTAATATTTGCATAAGTTACTGAATTTTGCACCAATTCTGCAGCGAATGACTGATTTAGTAGCATAGTTGAAGGTTCGATGGGTTCTGGAACTCCAGCCGAGGAACGAGACATATGGGCAAGTGGCTAATAGCTGGCATAATGATATTTACCTATCTTCATGACATGGATCAATGATAAGAACACTATATCAGTCTAGTCAACGCGAAAGTCAACCAGCGAAGAAGGAGTCGAAAGCGAACCAGGCAAGCGAGAAAATTAATGGAAGCAAATATTTAGCCTCATGATTTGCTTCTCTTATAGGAAATCATGAGGAAATATGTCATATTATCTTCCTATGTTATTTTTAGTCTCTATCGAATAGGATAAGCTCATAAATCTCTAAAACAATTATTGATAGAGGTTATAAATCTACCTCTCGGCATGATATACCACAGATTTGAATATTATTTTTTAAAACTCTATTTTGCATTTATAAAGGCAAGTTAGATCATTCTGATGACAAATTGTCTTTATGCATATTTATTTCCGAGTAATCGTGTGTACCTACAACTCACAGGAGGTCCCCCTAGAGCTGTAAGGTCTTACTAATTTTTAGAAAGTGTTCAGTTTTTCATTTTATATCGCCTTGAATTATTTTATCTAACCTTTCAGTTTCAATTGTTAATGAATGCTTTTGACAGTGATAACAGAGTATGTTGTGTTTAATCAATTTGTTGCGGGATTGATAAAATAGCTCAAGATCTCTTATGCACATAAGAATTTGTGAACAGAGTGTGAAATGATTTGAGATTTGAAAGAGTTTAAGTTACATTTGGGTGAAGAAGATTTTGATTTATATTAAGAGTGATATTTTAGATTAATTCCCTTTTCTGTTGAAAGTAATGTGGGTTTGATTATTTAGTCTTCTATTTCAGAATAACTTTATTTCTGCAAGTGTCATCTTTCTTTTAAGCAAGTGTGATAATTTTAGTTTCAAGCAAGTGTGATAAACTTAGTTTCATTTCCGTTAAGTGTGACATCTTTACTTTATGCAAGAATGATAGTTGTTTTAATAAATTTTAAGTAGCATATGTGCGTAAAGATATCTCAATTTAATTTAGGAATCGCTTACATCATAAGGACTTCTAGCACATGAAGTGCACATACACTTCATCAGTTTACAAGCTCTAGTCGATAATTTACGTAGTAATTTAACATCAATTAAATTACCAAACAATATCCTAATTTTAGATCCATATTGGTTAAGTATTTTGTGTGTGGCAATTGATCTAATAGATTGTTGATCTTGCACATAAGGTACCAATTCTCGAGCATAATTTTTTTTAATGCTTTGTAATTGATGCACATTTGCCAAATCCAATCCTTCTTTAGTATAATTATGATGGGTGATCGATAAGGTGAGATGCTTGTTCACTTCATTTGCTTTAAGAATGCACTATTTATATAGCATGATATTAGGCAATGGAGAGTTTGGTAATAATTGTATTTTGTGCTCTACTTCCCACTCGGGTGGTAGCCCTTAGGTTCCTAAAACTCTCTTATGTATGCATGTAGCAACTCCTCCAATTAATGGTTCTACTCTTTATTACACCCTACCTTTGCCCTTATAGACTCATTGTTAAACTAATTTTCTCTTAAGAAAAGTAAAACATATTGCTTACTGGAACTAATCAAGGTCTTGGCTTGGTTGGTATTTACCTGTGAAATATTTAACTTGCCCTTATGTATGTTGATGTGAAGGACTTCTCATCCTTTATGAAGTGATACTATTTGGATCTCCACATGAAGATTGCATCCCTAATATACATTTAGGGACTTCTAAATACTACCCAACATATGTCAAGTGGTACTGCGTCCAATTCCACTTCATCAATAAAATCAACAGTAACATCAACTTTAATCCTACACTATATTGTAACCTTAATCTTTGCTTCCTTGTTTATGCATCCCAATGGATATGGTCTAGAATGATCATGAACCTCCAATCAAAGCTTGTTGGCTAGATCTACTGCTATGAAATTAGCCTATGAACCAAAGTCGAATAGAGTATCTATCTTGGTTTTCTTGACTTGGATCTTAATATCAAAGTGCTTAGTCATCTCCTTATCTTCCTAATGATGGAGGTTACTCAAATTCACCTCTTTTTGCACTGATCTGCAAACAATCTTTATGTCCACACTAGAGCTACTTTTGACCTAATTGCTCAAATTTATGGCTAGAAGATTTTTTTTCGTTGCATCTTTCTTTTAGTTCTTGGAGTTTAACTATGGAGGTATTTTTTAGCACGTTTCCTCAATGTGCCCATCAAAGTTGGAATAGTTACTAGGATCCTTGCATTTATGTGTAGTGGTTGTCGTCTTCTCCTCCTTTCCCCCTTTCCTTTTCTTCTTCCCCTCCCTAAACCTTCCTTATGCTCTTTTTGCTTGGAACTATTTCGTTGCCCTTTTCCATGGTCTTTGCTTTTCAAATATTGTGCCTATACACATTTTGTCCACTTTCCTTGGCTTGATGATCATCACTTTCTTTCATAGATGGCTATGTAGACCCCCAAGATACTTGAGTACAATTGGGTTCTTAGGAGAGATACCTAGCATGATGGCCATCTTCTAAACTCAAAGGTGTACTCTTATATATTATTTCCCCACATTTACCTAAAGTAATGTCATCGGATCCATTGGTGCTCTACATACCCAATCAGGTAAAATTGTGCTATAATGAGGGTTTTGAAGTTCTTCCACCTTGTTACTAGCATATCACCCTCTAGCCTAAGTGTTTCCATATGGATGTCTCGCTAGCTTAAAGCATGGCCTCTAACTTTAGTCTAGAAAATGAAATATTTTGCTCTTAATCTATATGGTGAACATTGAAATAAATGTCTAATTTTTGCAACCAACGATTCAGTTTTAATGCATCAATCTCACCACATTATGGTTTGCATGTCCACATTTGCTTCCATCTTAAATAGGGATTGTAAGGTTAATGAAACTCAAACTCAGCTGCTCCTTCTCAGGCACTTTCCCCGACTCCTTTTTTGGGTCTTCTTGATCTCTTAAAATCCTCTATGATTTGACCTCTAAGTTAGAGCCTCCATCCTATCCAAATGGTTCAACCTTGCTTGTTAGAGCCACCATGAGGAGGCTCATATTGTTATTGATGTTGGAAACTTGTAGTTCCAACCTCAAAAAATATTTCTTTTGCTAGATCACAAAGGTTATCGTGAATAGGCTCGTCGACCATGGCTAGAGTTCTATGACTTTCTTCTTAAACCAAATCCTAAATCCCTACAACTTCCTAAAAAATACCCCAAAGAAAATTGTTATGATACCAATACAATTTGTAAAATATTACACTAGAATAGATTGTCACAACAAATTTGATGAAATAACTTAAATCTATATTATGCAGGTTAATTTCCTTCAAATCCCATATTCTTTAGTTAATGGTTTTATGCTTAAATGCATGAAATAAATGAAATGCAAAGAATACAAAACAAAAAGATATACACACCATCCACAAATAAACACAACTTTTATGCTACAAAAATCTTACAGGAGAAAACCTAACTAGAAGTTGAGGTTACTCTGCTCTCTTTTCTTTGGTAAGGAAATGTGCAAGTACAAAGAAAAATGGTACTCTCCATGGAGTTACTTGAGACATGTGGCTTGTCAAGTTGTTATACAATCTTAACCCCCTATGTTTTTCTCTCTAAATTCCCACTCCTGGTTGCTATTCTTAGCTATGGAAGAAAAGACAATAACATAGAATGGAACCCCTACTTCTCCTAGCAACCTGAATTTTAACATAGCCAGACAACCATCTAGAGGTAAGGATTGACTTCCTCAACCTTCAATTAGTGATAAGGTTCTTGGGCTTTCTAGACACTTCTTGAAATCCAACACATGGCTAGTTATACATGTTTATGTAACGTGCTTGAGATGGCATCCACTCATACCATGGTTGTCAACTAGGTAGATCAACTTGTGGGAGGCATAAATTTCTCATATGAGCTTTGATTGATGTAATTCTTGCATTGTTGGAAAGGTCTTGGTGTGTAAAATATTATATCTTGGTCCATAGTAAGTTTGGGACCATAAACGGTTGTTATTAGAGGCCTCCAATGGATCTAGAAGAAGATTTCAGGAAATTTCCAACCCAAAATTTCCAAACTAGAACCATTGCTAAAATGACCCTATAAGATGATTCCTCCAATTATTTCCATTCTGAAAGAATTGAGATAGATACAAATATATATATATATATATATATATATAATGATTCCTCTACATGGAGAATGTTCTTATGATGAGGAAAGAGTCCCCCCTTATCAATGTGACAATGATTCTTTTTTCTTTAAACATGCACAAACCTTTAACTATTGCCATAACCTTTACTTCATTATTGGTAGCAACTCTCAATCCTCAAGCAAATTCTTTTCCATATTCTCCCATGAGAATATAAAGATCCACCCCAATCTACAGAATAGTCCTCTTTTTAAAACAATAAAAATTATGAGATTTAAACAATATACCAATTATAAACTTTATATCCTCGGTTACAACTACAAGTTAGCTCTTATATTTTCTCACATATGAACATACAAACCTTCATGTTTGTTGCTACAAGACCACAACCACTCATGTCATAATCTCTAGTATAGGAATACCCTCTTTTTATATATTGTTTAGTTTCTAATTAATCATCATAATATTGATATAAAAATATAACAAGCATTGAAATATTATACTTTTGTTGAATTAGCAACTTTGGTTTACTTTGATTACTCTAGTTTATTTATTTTCTCTTTTGGTTGGTTTTTAGTAAATCTGGTTGATTTTAGTTAACTTTAATTGAATTTAATTGACTAAAGTTTATTTTCATTCACTATGGTTGTGTTTGGTTAAATATGGTTATTTTTAGTTAATTTTCATTAACTTTTATATATAATGGTTTGGTTAATATTAATGGATTCTCATAGATTTTGGTTGAACTAACTGACTTTGATGGAGAATAATCAACTTTTGTTGATTATGGTTGACTTAAAATGAGTTTAGTTGCTTATGTTTGACCTTTTATCTTTTGTTGAAGATTATCAATTTTGATTGATTTTGACTTAAAATGAGCTTAATTGCTTATGTTTGACCTTTTACCTTTGGTTGAACATTATCAATTTTAATTGATTTTCGGTTAGTTCAATATGATTGACTTTTGCTGACTGTAAATTGAAATGTGTTCTCATTGTAATTGATCACAATTAATTTTGTAATTCATTTAAATTTAATTTAATTGATTATAGTTGATAATATATGACTTTGATAAATTAGCACGAATGGGTATCTCAGTTGGTTGAAGCCTCCCTGCCAAGTGTGTTTTGCCCTTTGTTACGAGGCATGAATTCAATTCTCCTTGGGTTCATCGAGGATCACAATTAATTTTGTAATTCATTTAAATTTAATTTAATTGATTATAGTTGATAATATATGACTTTGATAAATTAGCACGGATGGGTATCTCAGTTGGTTGAAGCCTCCCTGCCAAGTGTGTTTTGCCCTCTGTCACGAGGCATGAGTTCAATTCTCCTTGGGTTCATCGAGGTGAGGCTCTATGTGTTGAGTCGGTTATTTCAAGAAAAAAATGCATTTATTTAATTATAGTATATTGCAATTAACTATATAAAAATCATAAATTAAACCTATTATGTATATGAAAAAGAGCTAACTATCATATAAATGATTTAGTGAAAAATTAATTTTGTAATTCATTTAAATTTAATTTAATTGATTATAGTTGATAATATATGGCTTTGATAAATTAGCACGGACTCTCAGTTGGTTGAAGCCTCCCTGCCAAGTGTGTTTTGCCCTGTGTCACGAGGCATGAGTTCAATTCTCCTTGGGTTCATCGAGGTGAGGCTCTATGTGTTGAGTCCGTTATTTCAAGAAAAAAAATGCATTTATTTAATTATAGTCTATTGCAATTAACTATATAAAAATCATAAATTAAACCTATTATGTATATGAAAAAGAGCTAACTATCATATAAATGATTTAGTGAAAAATTAAAGAAACGAGGCATGAGTTCAATTCTCCTTGGGTTCATCAAGGTCGGGTCGTTATTTCAAGAAAAAAATGCATTTATTTAATTATATTCTATTGCAATTAACTATATAAAAATCATAAATTAAACCTATTATGTATATGAAAAAGAGCTATCATATAAATGATTTAGTGAAAAATTAAAGAAAATATCGAAAATTTAGCTTCATGTTCAAAAATTCAAATTTATATACAACAAAATATCATTACAAATGAGTAACTAAATATAAAATCAAAGTATATTACATATGTTTTTAAAATTAATATATTTGAAAAATTAAACTATTTAAAAAATAAATTATAAGCTATATAAAAAATTAAAGAATTAGAAAATATTAAGTTGCCTAGAGGTGATAACCCAATTAAAATGTAAAAAAGTATGTTATAATAAATTTAAAAAAGAAAATCAAAATTTGAAAAATAAAAATGAACTTTCAAAATCATAAATAAGTTTTATAAACCTGAAAAATAAAAAATAAATATATTTTCTTTTAAAAATGTCTCACTCATACCTACATTAAATCTCTATTTCAGAATATATTTAACATAGTTAATCTTCATATATGTTGACTCAACCAAAATTATATAAATTTACAATTAAAAAAAAAAAAAAAAAAAAAAAAAAAAGTTAAATCTAATTCCTGTATATCAAAATTATAATAGATATAATATTATTATATATATATAAATTAAAATGCTAAAAACAAAATATATAAATTTATATATATTATTTTAAATAAAATTAAAATGCTAAAAAACAAAATTTTATGAAAATTGATTTTAATAGTCAATCATTATCTTGATTAAAAATTACTTATAAATATATTACAACACAAAAAATAATTACAAAACATTTATAATAAAATTAAAAATTAATTTTATGAAACATAGAACATATCAAACTTCTGGCCAAGCATAAGCTCATTTTAAAGGCATTTTTGGTTAAGCATTTTATGGTTAAGTATATTTTGGAGTGAGTAAGTAGGTAAATTTATTTATTTAAGAAATTTCAGTAATTTTAATCATTATTAATTTAGAATATATATAGAAACAATAATACTTTATATTACAATCATTTAAACTATATTTAATACAAGGATATTACTTTTGTATCACAACAAAACTAATAAATAAAAAAACTATTAGTTTGCTTATAAAATTTGATATTTTCCCAATTTTTTTACAGTGTATGAGAATAATAGAAACGGATAGATTCATCTATAATAGATGCTTTGCAAATATTAAATAATTAAAAAATTATTATTTTACTTATCAAATTTTGATATTTTTCCAATTTTTTTATAAGTGCATTGGAAAAAAATAGAAAGATAGATTTCATCTATTAATAGATTGCTCTGCAAATTATTAAAATATATGCAGAGTTCAAGTTTTTTTATAAAATTTGGTGGTAAAAGATAAAGGACAAAATAAGGGCATGAACAAGATCTTTAAATTTAATAGTTTATAGAATTTTGGATTGAAGATAAATAAATACACTGTTAATACACTCTTTGCAAAAAATGAATTAAAATCATTAATTCAGATCATTGTGAATGATTCCACTTACCTAAACCCTTAAAAAATATATATAAACAGCTTTAAATGTAGCAAAACACCAGGTTCTAATCCAACACTGTTTCACTAACGGGGCAAGATCTTTAAATTTATTCAAAAAGAAAGATCTAAGCAATACTAATTTTAAATCTAAAATATTTTAAAAGTTTAAGTAGTACAGACCCTGAATGAAATTAACTCATCGTAAAGGTTACAAAAGCGTTACAGGGCTGCCGTGGAGATATATACGACATACGAACATGTCCATGACCCGTGATGTGTCCAACAACATATACAATTTAGCTGGCATGACGCACAGCGTGACTTATAGCATTGTTGGAATACTTGTAACGTAAGGAACAAGAGAGTGCATTGTGTTAGAAAATCATGGTTTTATAGATTTTAATGGTGACGTTGGCATCTGGAAATGCCCGGGCTCTCTCACAGGGGACTGAGCCAATTATAATGGTGAACAAGGACCAACTACAAAATATATTGTGACATGAAAGAGAGGGGGAAAGAGCAGAGATAACGATAAAGGAGAAGATGAGCATAAATTCAAATCTTGAAGATGTAAGTAGGGTTAATTTGAGTTTGGTGTTGCGATAATGGTTGGGATTGTAGTGTTGATAGTGACCATTACGATGGAATTGTACGTTTAGTACACGTTCACAGGCGGGGCTCAAGTCATTTGGCGGCGGTGCTCTTCTTCACAGCCAATTTAGAGCGAAGAAGTCTAAACATTTTATTTTTGAAATTTTTGTTTCGATCATCGCTGAAATTCACTTATAAGTGAAATTACATTTACATTTTTGAATGTATAAATGGATCAAGTGCTTTGAAAAACCCCTATTGCACCGGAATCATGCAATCTCAACAACTGATATTTGCAATTCCAGCAATTATTCCAACATTTCCCTGGATTTTGAACAAGACTGATTGGAAAGATGTAACCAGCAAAGGTTTAGAAAGTATCATGTTTAGACTACGCTATTTAGACTCATTCCAAGAAGACCATTTGCACCAAATCAAGATAAAATGTACAGGGTAGACCTACTAATCAATCCAGATATAAAATAAAATAAAAGGATAAGTTAAAAAGGTCATAAATGAGAAGCAAAAACAACTAAATGACTACTTTAAAAGTAGTAAAAAATCCAAAATCCAAATAACTTCAAGACTAAACTTCCGTTAAAGGGAGTCTTGTTTGGCATTACTAATGATGGAATTTGTATCCTTGGAACACTAGAGGTCATGGTCCTTCGATTAAAAAAGGACCGAAGCAAAGAAACCAGACACTTTTTTCATCCAGGAAACTATGCTTAAGGACTCGGGGATGGTTGAAATAGGATACTATATTTGGAAATCAGTTGTGCGCATCACTAGAGGAGCTTCAGGAAATAAAGGAGGATTAATCATTATGTGGAATCACGAAGTTGTTGAGGTAATAAGTCTATATCGGCAAATCCTGGATCACAGCTAAAATCATATATAAATAATAGGATACAACATTCTTTATCATTAATGTATGAGCATGTTTTACCCTTGTTAAAACCAGGAGATCCTGGATGCTCCCTCCACTCAGCGGAGCGCTTAACCACAGTTAAAATCATATATAAGAAATGGGATAAGACTCCACGTATGGCCAATATATATGGGCTTGTTTTACCCTTTTAAAGCGAAGTTGGCAACCCATCCTCACAGTCGAGCACTCAACCTTTGTAGGCCTATCCTCAAACTCTAGTTGACATTCAGCATATTAATGATTAGCACACTTCGAACAATCGTAGAAAAGGAATGGGCTTCATTATGAAGAGATTAGATGTATTTCTAATCTCTGAAGACTAAGCTAGAAGAAAATTTTAGCTCTGATTCTTTCATTCATAAAGGAGCTATCTTTAATCATTGGTCAATAGACTTAAACCTAGGTGAAGACTATCATATCCCCAATGTCCCTTTCCATTTTGAAGCTATGTGGTGTGTGACGACTCAAACCTTTGCATTCCCATCTCTCACCGGTGGTAGAATGATCCCATCCCTACAAGATCTAAAATGTTTTGTATTCATAAAAGCTCCAATATTTGGAATCCAGATTGAAGTCTTGGAACAAGTTTTTATTAACATATGCTCAGAGAAACATTCTTTAGAAGCAGAAATACAACTTTTACAGGAAGTTATTGAGCAAGCAAGGCTATCTCAAACTTTAAGATCAAGAGAAGAAAATCTTGTTGGGAAACTGGACAAGATTTATTACAGAGAAGAAATCTTGTGGAAGCAGAAACCCAGAGATCGATGGTTGGAGGGAGAGAAAAAACCCCATATTTTTGCACAAACCCTGCCTTCAAAGAAGAGCCCAAAATAGAGTTTCATCCATATCCTCTGAGATGGTACCATTCTAAATTCCCGCAAGGAAATATGATTTCAAGCCTTGAGGTACTTTAAAAAATTTCTAAATCTTGCCTTGTTGCATCAAAAGATAGAGGTAAATCTTGGTTGCATCCCCAAACTTTCATAGAGGAGAAATTCCTCCCTGCTTAAACCAATTTTTCCTGCAAAACTACATGAGGTAAATTTTTAAATGAAGAAAGGGAAAGCTGTAGACAAATGGGTTTCCATCGATTTCTTCTAAAAGATGCAAGAAGTTGTCAAATTATATTTTGGTAGAGAATTTCAATGATCCAGAGCTCTATTCAGGGCTCGATATTCAACTTTGCTTTATTTAATCCCTAAAAAGGATAGAGCTCAGAACTTTAACAATTCAAGTTTATTTCCTATTTATAAAATCATAACAAAGACTATGCCACCTAAACTCAAATCTCTACTTCCCAATATTATATATATCAAGCAAGGGGGTTATATTGCCAACAGGGAAATTTCAGATTGCCCTATTCCAGTGCAGGAATCCAATCATCACCCAACAAACTAAACAGCCGATGGAATGTCCCTGAAGTTGGATTTGTCCAAAGCTTATGTCAAGGTTCAATGGGATTTTATCCTTCAAGTTCATAACATATTTGGTTTTAGCTCCGCATGGATTGATTAGGTCTCCAATTGTTGCCTCCTTTGTAGTGGTAATAAATGGTGGACTGACTGATTTCTTTAGGTCTATAAGAGGCTTTCAACAAGGATGCCCTCTATCCCCTTTTTGTTTATTATTATATATGGAAGCTCTGGGAATAGATATCTCTCAAGCTAGACATGAAGGCTTTTTGAAAGATATTCAAATTTCTCCGAGTTTGGCTCCAAATACTCATTCATTACTCATGGATTATGGGAGAAACCCAATCAAGAAAGCAAAAGTTTTCAAATAAATCCTTGATGTTTTTGAACTATCCTCGGGTCAACAAGTAATAAAAATGAATAATAAATAAATAAATTTGATGACCATTTCCAGTTGATTTCAGAAATTATGGGATACCATCAAGAGGAATTCCCAACTAGATAATTATTTTCCCCTCACAACAATCAGTATTGGTAGAATCAGATGGGATTCTATCAATTATAAAATCTAGTGAAGAGTTGAATAATGGGCTAATTGAAGCTTATTCTTAGCTGGGAGAGTCATGTATTTCCTCTATTCTACATTCAACATCAATATTTTTAAGCTCCATACTAATACTCATATAAGAATGAGTGGAGATGTAGAAAAAGTTCTCATAAATTTTCTATCGCAAGGAAGTATGCACAACAAAAAAAATCCACTTGCTTGCATGGTCTAATGTATCAAACCACAAGTGGGGTACATGGATCTAGGCTGAAAACACTGAAATTATTAAGGCTTTGGCAGTGAAACACCTATGGCAATTCATTTCCTCCACTCATGCTCTGAGGAGTAAAATTCATAGGCGAAATACATTCCATTTGGTAATCCTGTATATATTTCTATGAGTTACTCCAACCTGGAACAGCATGCTCAATGGTAGTGATATTATCATGAAACATATTTTCTGAGAGACTGAGGAAGGCATTGCTCCATTATGGAACTCATCATGAAATGGTTTCCCTCCTTTACCAGGAAATTTGGACTTTTCCTTATATTAGATCATAAATAAGACCCAACCTATTGGGATCAATCACATGATGACCTCTTCAAAAGATGGAAAAGGCTCAATTCCTGGCCCATCAAATCAGAAGAGTATTGAATCAATTAGATGATGACCCCTTCAAAAGATGGAGAGGCCTCAATTCCTAGCCCATTGATATGGACCAAAATTCATTGGATGAAGAATTACAACTACAAAAAAGTACAAGGGACTCTTAGAAGTTAGGATCACCTTCAATTGGGTAGTGGGGAAAGAGGAAAATATATTGTCAAGGAAGGATATTTAAAGACTTTGGAAAAAGAGGAGAATCTCTTATCATTGGAACATTGGAATGCAAATTTGGCATCCCAAGCAACATATGAAAAATTTAATGTTTTCTTGTGCTCTTCAAGAAGAATTTTTTTCTTAGGAGAGTTGTTACATTATAGAGTTATTCAAGGACCCTCCAGCTGCTCTGGTTGAGTGAAAGCACAAGAAGACAATTTGCATATTCTCCTAGTAAGTGACTTTGAAAAATAAGTGTGACAACTTTGGATTAATTTTTTAGGGATTTTACGCGAAAGGTAACAGATGTCGAGTCTCTTTTCTTTGAGTAGGGCAGCCTCTCTGACATCTAAAATTCTACATGATGTTGCCCCATGCATCATTATCTGGACTTTGTGGAAGGTCGAAAGAAGAGAATTTTCAAGGATGTGTTCCAAACCCTAGAAGAGGTCTAGGATGCCATAATAAAGAACTTTAAACAAGTTCTCATTTGCTATAACCCTAATCAAATTTATTCCAATGAAGAAAGGCAACTCTTAAAAGTTAAAACCCCTCTTAACATTGAATCTAAATCTATGATCCACCTAATAAACATAAACATGTGGAAGAATAGGAACCCCATCAACAAGGTTAGTTAAAATTCAATACTAGCAAGGCATCTGAGGGAAAATTGGGCCTAACAAGTGTTAGATTTTGGTAGCATCGGACATGTGTTCTAGTCTCGATTTGTGTCTAAGAAGTCTAAGGAATAGGAGATCTCCAAAACCTAGAAAAGGTTTCGCGAGATAAGCTTGTGAAATGCCTTAATAAATTAATTAGCCATCATTTAAATTTTTCCTAAGTCTAACTTAGGAAAATTGGTTGATTAATGGGAATTAGTTAAGGATGATCAAGAATGCTCTAGAGACTCACATGGATCGAGTCTAAGATGATCTTAGTCGTTAATGAGGATCTAATCATGGTCGTTGAAGCTCTAGCGAGAGATTATAAGAGCAAATCGATGGTATGGAGAGAGACACGAGAGGGGAGCGAGTTCCTTGGCAAATTGGGCTACAAGTTGCAGAGATTCAGCAAGTGAGTTTGAGCCAGAGAAGGAGAGCATCAGTGGTTGAGGGAGCAGCAAAGAGAACAAGGGAGGAGTTTCCCAACAGTTTTCCAATGCCAGAGAGGGAAGAAGGAGGCTGAATAGCTAGTGCGACCAACCAGAAACCCCAGTGCGTGTGTCGGAAAGGCAGTTGTTTTAGTTACTGGAGGCCAAGAGATCACCTGGAAGGCAAGGAAAGTCATTTCCAGAGGCAGAGGGAGGTTGGACAGCTCAGTTGGAGTCAAATTGCAAGCAATACAAATTTCCTAGGCCAGCAGTGTGAGTTCCAAGCAAGTCGTGTTGTTAGGGAGAGAACAAGCAGGCCAAAGGGAGGTCAAGTTTGTCTGCAGAGGGAAAATTTTTCTCCATAAAATTTTTTCCAAACTATTTCTAGATGATAGCCAGTGGGGCATCCAAATAGTGTACTTAGATTTTTACTGCTACATAATAATAAAATAAACCTTCATCTCTTGCACCAGTTTTCCCTTCGACGTTTTTCCGAGGACTATTAGTCCAAAAATTATTGTGTCAATTTTCTTATGTGTGTGCATAATTTTCTCATCTTCCAGTTTATTTTCTACGACGTATTTTATTTTTGGTGAAGATTGCAATTGTGAGTTTATCGATATTTGTCATAATAACAAATAAACTGCAAAACAGTTAGGAGATAAAATTTTAATAATTGAAATCAAGAAATTTTCACATGGTATAACAGCATTGAAGATCATATCAGAGGCTCAAAAGCAAGAGGAGAAAAATCGTGCAGCTTCTGAGGGAGATCTGGGCACAATTTCTCCAGATCTACGCAGGTCAACCACGATTGCGAATTACAGAGGTAGTGTGGTTTGATTTCCAGTTCCAGATGGAGGAAAATTCAAACAGCCTCAGTAGTAGAATTTGCAGGCAAAGAATTTTCCAAATAGAGGGTTTCGGTAAGCAGATCAGTCAATTCGTTGAGCAAATCTGGGAGCAATGATTTTGCAGTGAGGGTTTTAGTTATAGATTTGCACAGGGGCAGGAAGAGAAAAGCACACTAAGAGAAATTTCCAGAGTTTCTCAGAGGGTTTACAATTTCCAGTTTCCAAGAGGAAATCCGAAATTTCCAGTTGCAGAGGGTTGTAGCAGGCAAAGTAATTTTCCAGTGTGAGTTTGACAGACTAGCCAATTCGAGTTGTAGAAGATGCAGATCGTGTGCCAGTTTCGGGAGAAGGACTTATGGAAGACTAAGCAAGTAGTCTTAGTGAGGAACTGAAGGTAGAGTATTAATCGAAGAAGAACATCCGGAGGCAGATCTACGCATTCCTCAAGGAGTGCGAGTAGCAGAAGAGAGGCCAAGCAGGGAAGAGAAGGAGATTTCTAATTTCAGTTTCCAATTATTTGAGTTTCGCAGAGATGGCAGCAGCAGGTCTCAGAGATCAGGATAGACTTGACGGAGCCTCAAACTCTGGTGTATGGAAGGCTAGGATGCAATTCCCTTTGGATGAGCATGGCCTGAAGGAGTTCATGACAGTAGCCATAGTTGTACTGACAGATCCTATCTACTTTCACGAGTATAAGAAGGATATGGCCAAAGCAAAGAGGATGGTCCTGGACGGGATTCGAGATCATATTGTCCCGAATATTGCAGATAAGAATACAACAAAGGAAATGTGGGATGTAGTTTTGAAGCTATACCAGGATCCATCAGAGAATCGTAAGATGATTCTCAAGGAGAAGCTAAGGACCACAAAGATGTTGAAGGGTGAAGGCGTGACTCCCTACCTCACTAGAATTTAGAATGTCTGAGATGAGCTAGCAATTGTAGGAGAGAAACCGGAGGATAGTGAACTTGTGTGGATTGCTCTCAATGGGTTTATCAGAGAGTGGGAAATGTTTGTCTAGGGAATTACTGGACGAGACAAATTGCTAGATTGGGAATGCCTATGGAGTGACTTCACACGGGAGGAGCTAAGGCTCAGTCTTGTCTAGGGCACTACTAGCAGCCACAGAAAAGGACCGAAAGTTGAGAAAGAGGAGGAGAATGTAGCCCTTGCCAGTAAGGGAAAGGTGGAGAAGGGTCCCAGTCAAGGACAGAGCTCAAAGGGAGGCGAAAAGAAGAAGAAGTATATGTTGCAGATCAAATGCTTCAGATGTGGTGAGTTTGGTCACTACAACACCCAGTGTTCCAAGAAAAAGGACAACAAGGGGGAGCAGCTGACCGCAGCTTCAGCACAGATAGACAAGTTAACCTTCAGGTTGGAGGAGTTTGCATTGATAGCAGCTATACCTCTAGATGAAGGAGGAGCGTGAGGCTTCAGAGTTGCAGGATGGGCAGGTCCAAAGAGGACAGCATCAGAGAGGTGTTTCCTCTTGGATCACTACCTTGGCTATGGGGGCCCACAGTATTAAGTAGCAAGGGGATCGACATGTCAGCAAGCGCAATCAAATCTTGAGAGGTAGTGTAGAGCTAGTTGCAATCAGAGACTTAAGAGACAGTTGTAGTAGCCAGTTGTAGGGACAAGAGATTAGTTCTCTGTTGCAGTAGTTACAGCAGCAGTAACAGCGTGAGATCAGATGTAGTGCAAGCAATGTTGGTAGCAGTGAAGGATGGTATAGTGTAATGTTAGCAACAAAGCAGATGCAAAATGGTCCAGCTATAGGGTTAGTAGATGAATCAGAGTATGTGTAGTGGCTTGGTGGATAGTGACAGTTAGTTACAGATGTCAGACACCAGCAGCGTGGTCTAACTACAGAGAAGTAGAGATGTTGGATTGGACTGAGAACACCTTCCTCACTAAAAGGGAGTGTTAGATTTTGGTAGCATCAGACAGGGTTCTAGTCTCAATTTGTGTCTAAGAGGCTAAGGAACACAAGATCTCCAAAACACAAAAAAGGTTTCACGAGATAAGCTTGCGAAACGCCTTAATTAAATTAATTATCCATCATTAAAATTTTTCCTAACTTAGGAAAATTGGTTGCTTAATGGGAATTAATCAAGGATGATCGAGGATGCTCTAGAGACTCACATGGATTGAGTCTAAGATGATCTTAGTTTTTGATGAGGATCTAATCATCATCGTTGAAGCTCCAACGAGAGATTATAAGAGCAAGTCGATGGGATGGAGAGACACAAGATGGGAGCAAGTTCCTTGGCAGATCGAGCTATCTAGTTGCAAAGATTCAACAAGGGAGTTTGAGCCAGAGAAGGAGAGCATTAGTGATTGAGGGAGCAGCAGCGAGAACAAGAGAGGAGTTTCCCAATAGTTTTCTACTGTCGGAGAGGTGGGAAGAGGGAGGCTTAATAGCTAGTGCGAGCAGCCAGAAACCCCAGTGCGTGTGTCAGAAAGGGATTTGTTTCAGTGGCTTGAGGTCGGGAGGTCACCTGAAAGGCGAAGCAAGACATTTCCAGAGGCAGAGGGAGGTTGGACAACTCAGTTGGAGTCGAATTGCAGGCAATACAAATTTCCCACGCTGGTAGTGCGAGTTCCAAGCAAACCGTGTTGCCAAGGAGAGAGAACCATGTTGAGCAAGCCAAAGGGAGGTCAAGTTTGTCTATAGAGGGAGAATTTTTCTCCATATTAATTTTTCCAGATTATTTCTGGAGGATAGCCAGTTGGGCATCCAAATATTGTACTCAGATTTGTACTGCTGCATAATAATAAAATAAACCCTCATCTAATGGACTAGTTTTACATTCGGGGATTTTCCGAGGACTATTAGTCCAGAAATTATTGTGTCGATTTTATTGTGTGGGCATAATTTTCTCAGCTTCTAGTTTATTTTTCGCAGTGTATTTTGTTTTTGGTGAAAATTGCAATTGTGAGTTTATCGATATTTGTCGTAATAATAAATGAACTACAAAAAGTTAGGAGATAAATTTCTAGTAATTGCAATCAAGGAATTTTCACAGCACGCACTAGGGGCATTCTTAGAGACCATAATGGAAAAAGTTGTTGGGTAATGAGGCAAATTTTAGGGACAATGCCTAAAACAGGGAAAAAGAAACTGCAATGATTGAATGCATCAACATTGTTAAGAAACTTGGAATACAAAGGTTGGTTATCGAGGGGGGCTCAAAAAAATATTATTTCCTCCCTAAACAATCCTACTCAATGCCACTCATAATTCCTAAAGTAGATTTGAGAATGGATTTTTTCTCAAGCTCTAGTCCTTGAATCAATTTCCTTGTCACATGTCAAAGAATCTGCCAACTCATCAATAAATTGGATAGCTAAAAAAGCTATCTCATCAAACAAAAATCTCTCATTCACTACAATGGTCCTTGACGCAAAGAAGCCAACAATGAAAGAATTTGGGATCAACATGAATGGAATTGCTTGAACTCCAAAATCTGAAGCCTAGTCACCTCTTTTCCTATTTTGGCAGTGCCTACAATCACCTTGAATGCCAATTTAAGCAACATATCCTCTTTTTTAGACCATAGTCTCATTTCTTATTCGAATATGGGACCGCTTGTTTCCCCTTCTCATTTTGCAATGACGAAATTAGGAATGCATCAAGGTTTGTTTAAGCATGAGGGGAATCCTCCCTCTTATTCCAATCAAGATTCTCGAGATTGTTTAGCATCTTTCTCAAATTGTTTTCATTTAGCTTTTCTTTAGTTTGGGAAATAAACTCCTAAGTTTCTTCCTTAGTAGAGTCCTAGCTACATTTAGGTAGATGCATACATCTACAAGGTTATCCCTAGTTGTCACTGGAAGAGTTAGAAGATGTAAGGTCTATCACTCTATCAAAGACATACTAGTCCCATTTTTTGGATTTTAGTATCAATCTTTTGTATGCTCCAAACTAAGATGTAGGGTGCACCTCACTTCTCTTACTAGAATCATACTTATAATGCTTAGGTAGGTTACACACATGTTAACCTTCTCTATAACAAATCACTCTCCTAGTATTATGTTCTTCAAGTTAACACTAACATTTGTTGATTACAAGGTTGTACAATGTGTTCTAACTTGTTTCTCTATATAATACCTACAAAATTATATCCTTTTATATGAGAAAAGGAAAATAATCACCAAATCCATACATCAAAATCTTCCTATGTATTCAACTTCTAGTCAACTTGAATTCACCCTTGCTAATAGTAAACAAATATAGAAAACATATGTATCAATTCATGCATGACATCCTCGAAATATAAAACACATTGTTAGTAATTCATCATCTTCATAGAACAAAGTAAATTTATACTATTTTTCACCAACATGTTCACAAGGATTAACAAAATGTAATAAAAAAATGAAAAACAACTCTCTCCAAATTATTAATAATTAAATAATTATGTTGAAGGCATCTATTAAGGGGGCAACACCTTTCAAAAAAAATTGTTGTCAAGCCTATTCATCCAAAACCATTTGTTTTGGAAAACCCATTGGCCATTGATGCTTTATATCATGCCCTTTCACTCTAGGGTTGCCCTTCCAAAAAACAATTGCAGCAAAGCTCAATAACAATCCATAAATGGGCCTCAACAGCACTTATATGTTAGTTTGTGTCAAATGCATTGTTATAGAATTGGTTGCCTATGGTCCTCAGAGCTATGTGCTCTCTTCCTTCAACAAACTAACACATCACAATTGGATGTATGATGCTAGCATAAATTTTGGAGCATTGCAAGTAATTCCTGATACAAGGAACCCCGAGGTGATTTCTCTCCCATGAATCAAAGTGAGTTTCATTGAAACAAGGCTTCAAGATATGGAAGAAGTCCTCATGAAAAGGCATTTTGGAGTCATTCAATTATTTGTTTGTTCTAAATATGGTACTGAGAATGGATCAAGTGGTGGAGGCCTTGCATTAATTATAATGAATGGGTAAAATAATATCCCTAAGAATAGTTAAGTGTAGTATCAGAGGCTATTCAACTCTATGAAGAACAGTGATTCACACAACAAATTGGTTACAATGGAGTTCAATACCAAAAAGAGCAATGCCAATGACCCAAATGATAGTCACATCAAAAGACTCATTGTGAACGTGAAAGAAAACATCACAAAGACTTATGTCATTCTTTGTAATACTAGTCTCAAGAGCTACTCAAACATTGTTGCATAAGTTTAGTACAACGAGAGTTCAAAAACGGATGAGAATGTATATTGACAATGGTAATGTATCGAATCCCTCAAACCCTCTTCTTTCTACTGAATTTGATTGGTGTAATATCTAGAGGATGAAATCGATGTTGGGTTCTCAAGGTCAATAAGTGATCTAATTGAACTTATTTGTATTCTATCGTGGAACCTCAATGTGAAAAATATTGGGTTCGAGAACCATGGAAGGACTATCATGGGTCTCGTAGTGAAGCTCCCTAGCTTTATTGTAATAATAGGTTTAGTTGTTGCAAGGGTTTTATGATGGTGAGGGCCCCAAAATTGCAAGTCCATACATGCTCCATACATGCTCCAGAGAGATCCTTAACAAATTCATTGAGAGACATTGTAAGTTCACATTGGAGGATGTTGATTGCATTACTTATAATTTTGATTGGAAATGCTTGTTTTCTTAAGGAAAGTTTGGTGTCGTGTATAGAGAGATTTTGTCTAATAAAAACCTTACTAATGCCAAATGCATTTCATGGAATTCTAATCAAGGTGAGCAAGAGTTCATGGCAAAAATCACATTATCAACAGGCTTCGCAACAATAATCTTGTGAGGTCGTTGGGTTGGTGCCACAAAGATGGAGAAATGTCATTGATCTATGACTTGATGCCCAATAGTGGCCTAGATAAGTTGATTTTCAAAGAAGATTCCAAGCAAGACATTTTGGACTGGCATCATAGATGGCAAGATGGTAAGTGGAGTTGCTTGTGTTTTTCTCTATTTGCATCAAGAGTGTGAGCAAAAAGTGATCCACAAGGATTTGAATGCTAGCAATGTCATGCTTGATTCTAATTATAATGCTCATTTAGGTGACTTTTTGTTTGATATATTAATCGAACATAATAAGCACTTATAAACTACAATTAGAATAACATATACTCCTACATATATTGTATCTAAGTATTTCGACATCGGGAGGGTTATAACTAAATCAAATATGTTTAGTTTAGGGGTTATGGTTGTAAAGGTAGTTTGCAAGAGAAGACCCATAATAGAGGTGCAAGTTTATCTTGTCAATTGGATCTATGGTTTGTATCGAAAAGGTTGGCTCCTTATTGTTATAAATTGCACCATGCTTCCTCTAGTACAAATCGCCAACAAGGCCTCAAATTGGCCCCTACCTTCCAACACTTCATTATCCACATGTTTTATTCTCATATCCTCAACAAGTGGTACTTTCACTAATCATGCATCTCAATTCATGCCTTCTCTGCGACCATGGCTCTCATTAGTCACTCAAGCTCACAGGTTTGATGCCTAAGGAGAGTTGTTGTGTATAGCAACATACGAAGCTTAAACTTGTAGCAACAAAGGAAACTTGAATCCATTGGATAAGAAAATCGAAGGCATCAACCTAAATCCTTAGTTTTTTAAAACACACCTAATTTCACATATTGGAGTGCAAATTTGTGTAAAACATTTTGATGGGATACAAACAATGGACTCATTCAGAAAAGAAAACACAACTTCAAGAATCATTTCCAATCCATTAAGAAAAAACAATGTTACCTTCTATTCAAGTTTCACAACCCCTCAACAAACATAAGCGAAAAAATACAAAAGAAAATCACAATTCCTCCATTTCTATAATGTATCCACCAATGATTCCCTTTAGCATTCACCTTCCCCACTTACAAGGATATGACGGCTATTAAAGTTTGGTATTGAAGGACAAAATAAGCTACACATGATGATATGAAAAGCAAGATACATTTGGAACATGTTACCCATCAAAAGTGGGCGACCCAATAGGAGATTTTTTCTCCTAGACATCTCTTCAGCCAGCAGCTAGCACCCCCCATCAGCCATCAATGTAGCCAATGTATTGTAACAATTGATCTCTGCTCCCTGAATCATTCATATGTCCCCACGCCCATTTGTCAAGAGCATATGTTCGAAGGTGGGAAATCCAACTCGAAAGGTATGTTTTTCATTGTGCAATCGAGTCCACATGGCCACTAGGTCCACAAGACTGGCACACCCCCTCCCCTTGTCCACATGTTTGGGTCGAGCCTGGAAATGTTGCCTCGAAGGTTGATGCAGCTAAAGTTAAAGGCATATCATGGCCACGAGCAAGAAACAAAAGAAAAGAATATTATAAAATGCAAAAGATGGTCAGGGCATTATAATAGCACATAGGCAAAAGCCAAACATGAACTCTACCTGTTATCATTATGGTCATCACCCTGGTTTCTCGTCCTAAACTTCGGTCCCCTGAAGGTAAGGTAGAAATATAGGGCTTGTAGTGAAATTTTAGGGAGGTGATTTTTCGAGAATTCGAGGGTCCAAACATCAAGCTCGTGGTCTAGGCTACCTATGCTCCAAGTTTGGTGGGCATCTGCTCTAGTTTCATCCATCAAAACTCTTGCCCTAGGTGTTACTCCAAGAGGGAAAACCTAGGTCTTTCTCTCTCACCTTAGGGACTTATTAGAGGGTTGTATGTGTTGGAAAATCGGAAAGGCAGAAAGATTTTCTCTTGTTGATAATTACTTGTGATTTGTTTGAGTTATTATTATCTTTCTTATGTTCTTCTTTTATCTTTGTTTATCAAGCAATTACCAGAACCAAAACAAGAAGATCAAGGACACCAAATGCAGGCGCACAACTAGGGCAAAACCCCTATATAGGGGAAAACCCAGTCAAGAACTCTTCCTTCAGTAGATTCATATGACAATAAGACAACCAAGACCTTAACCAACAGACCTTCCTCCTCCACCAAGTTAGCCTTTCAATGACATACAACAACCTTCAATAGTCTCTTCTTGTCCAACAGCTTCAACCCAACACCAACCCAGAAATGTCAGCCCAGCTTCACCAACAACTTCCTTTTTTCAGTCTCCCCAGCAACTGCAGAATTTCGGCCCCTCCAGTAACTTCACATGTGTGGGAAAAATAGAGAGAATTTCGACTTCTTATGCTTGTGAGAGATCTCCTTTGCTATCCTTCTTCCTTGAAATTCACACTTTTTCTGGCCCCAGAAGTTACAAATCGAACTTGTTGTGAGTGTGTGACAAATGAGGTCGAATTATTGCATTTATATAGTGATTTTGTTGCCCAGTTTTAGGCCGATTTGGTGGAGGAGGCCTAATTGACCTATTTTACAATAAAATAAATTTCTTTTTTGACAAATAAATCCCAAGAAGGGTTCTTTAGAATATGACATGGACAAGGACACTTCACATAAACCCTAGAAGTCTTCAATGGAGACTTTGACCTAAAAGCAATTGACCCAAGCATGAAACCCATGCTTTAATAAGTCAATTTCTTTAATAATAATAATAAAAATGTTTCTTTTGATTAATATATTTCATTATGACTCAAGTACAATTATGAAGACCGACACTAGTTACATTTTTCAACACTCCCTCTTAACTAGGTAGCTATTCATAATTACCTATATCTTTAGAGGTACATGGAAGATCTCGAAAAATGAACTACGAAGGTTTAGGCACACTAAGTGCCACGTACTAGATACCTAACCATCAAGCTTACTAACTAACCATCAATCCAGGGATCTAGGTGTGTATCCAAGGTCAGAGCTCCAAGACCAACGCCACCCTCCCTCTTCGGGATCTAGACATCAACACATAGGTCGGCCAAATGTCCTCCCAATCATCCGCCATTAGATGCTTCAACTCTCCTTAATAAACTAGATATATCCATTTGTCCAAGCATGCTTCTCAAGTGTTCATCCTTCTTCATGGAGAGATTTACCTATACAAACCCCAACCAACAATAAACCTTTAAATATATATACAAATAGACACAAACCTTCAAGGTCCTCATTTATTCGGATGTTGTTGGTATCATCAAGTTATCCATATATAATTTTGTTAAAAGATTTCTTCTTCTTCTTTCCTTTCTTTAACAGTGCCAAATACATTCTCAGTACTTCTCAGATCTTTTTCATGAACATTCATCTATAGTATTCAATGTCATAATGTGCCCTCCCTCTCAATTGGGGAGATATACCCTTTCTTCTATCCAGGCTCCCTCTTAACTTAGGGAGATCAACTACTTTCTTCTTCTATAACATTGGAGAAGCTTCAACCTTTCACGACTTCATCAAGGTTATCTTCATCATCATCCTTATAGCTTTTCTTCATCATGCTTATAAGGACATCTTCATTATATTGAAGATTGTGTACCTGCAAAACTTTAATAGCAAGTACAACCAAATACATATATAGAAGCATGAAGTTAACTATATCATAATCATGTTAATACAATAATGGAAGCATTAGACTTTAGACATCAAATACCTAAACCTAGTTAGGTTCATAATCAGCAAGAGACACATACTTCTAAATTTCAACATCTTGCAAGGGTTTTGTTATAAACCCTAGACTATAACATAAGGCAACTTAATCAGTCTCATTCTATCTAGAGCCTTTATATAGAGATATATGACAGATTCTAGATTCTATCTTAGAGACAAATCCTTAGATATCAGTGATAACAATTCTACTATACAGTTTAGACTCTACTAGGGTTTGTTGCAAGCCCTAGATTTAATCATCATATCGAAAACAATATCATCATATCCTATAATATCAAACTTCTACTAGGGCTTAGTTACAAAACCTAGAATTTACAAATTATGAGCATCAACAATTAGGTTAGCATATATACCTATCTAGGATTTCATAAGCATGCACAAGCATATCACAACAATATCTACTAGGCAAACCCAAGACACAAATATCAATACATTAAAGTTTGGCATACAACTAGGCTAGGGTATCGATCAGACAGATGAACATACACCTAGGGCTTCAATCCAAGGATCTCACTATAGATATTACAAGGGTTTTGCTCATAAACCCTAATTCTTCAAACCTTAAAGATCTAGGGATTCAATACATAACTTTAGATAGCAAACCCTAAAGGACTAAGGATTTTATCATAACAATACCAAAACATCAAAAAGAATAGGAATTCTAGATTTCATCAACAACCCTAAGTAGACTAGGGTTTCCATATTAGCTTCAACATACCCTTAGGTTAGGGTTTTATGATGAACCTTTTTAGGGTTCCACAAGGATGATAATATAATGAGGGTAGATTCAATCTAATGGTTAATCACCCTAACAAGAATCTGTGGGATTCAAAACCCTAGACATAACAATGTTAGTAATGTAAAGCAAATTTTACAAGAAAGAATGATTGTATCTTTTGTATGAAGGGGACTTTATAACAAAGCTTATAGTTTAAGACATACCTTGAGTTGTTCCTTAACAAACCTTTTATGACATCAATTCTTGAAGGGTGGAACTTCATCCATGCTTCAAGTCTATCCTTTGAAGTCTCCTCCATAACCCTTGAGTATTTAGCAAGTTATCTTTGGTAAAATGGTGAGGGCTCCCTCTTAATCCAATCTTGAGGGATACCTATAACTTTATCAAAACAATTCAAAAATGTTCTAACAGGGCATGTTAGTCCAACAAGTTCTAGAAATCAAAACATAAAAGAAAAATACTTCAAAACTTAAATAGAAGACTAAGAGGGATAAGAGAGAGAGGACTTAGTAGTGTAAGTCCTTGACTTCCGATTCTTCAATCTTGCTCTTTTTAGGTGGTGCTTCATTGGCAATATTTGCTTGATCTCTATCTCTCCTTTTATTCCTTGGACTCTTTGGACAATGACTTTTGTTGTGACCCATCTTGTGACAATTGTAACATTCGATGTTTGATAGGTCTACTTTCTTCTTTGGTCCCTTGTGCTTTTTGAAGGTTCTTTTTTTCTTGTGACGAGTGGAATAGGCATTTGAGATGTTCTCCTCTTCATTCTCCTTTTTGTTGCTTACTAACGATATTTTGGCTTCTTCTTGACTACATGCATTCCACATTTGTTCGAATGTTGGATTATCCTTCCAACTATTGATTCTTGATGTCGAGATACTCCACGATGTTGGTAGTCCTAGAAGGGCAATAATCGTGAGCTCCTTTTTTGGTACAATTTCAACTATTCCCTGAAGTTCATCTCTGATTCTAGATATCCTTATAAAGAAGGATGCCATAGTATCGTCTTCCATCATCTTCATAGTTCTTAATTCATTGTTGAGGTTTGCAATTTGACCAATGTTCTTGATTGTGATTAACTTGGAGAGAGCCTCATACATTTCTTGAGCAGAACTTATGTTGGATATGTATGGAATCAGGTTATCCTTAACACCATCCACTATTAGGTTCATAGCCACAATTTCGATTTCTCTAAACTTTGCTTTCTCTGCATCACTTGATTCATTAGTAGGCTTCTTGATTTTTCCTTGAACGACATCCAAAACTTTGTTCTTTTGAAGAATGAGGTCTATCCTCTTTTTCCAGGCCCTATAGTTGGAGGCTACTTCTAGTTTATTTTCTCCCTTCATTGAGTTTGTCATGGTTCCTGTAGATAGTAGGTTTGTCTCTTTATATGATCCCTTTAATGATCTTCCTTCAATCTCCCTTTTCCTTCAATAGATCTTCAGGCTGCCTTTTTCTTCTTCTTCACCTTAGCTCTGAAACCATGTTCAAAAATCAGAAAGGAAAAAAGATTTTCTCTTGTTGATAATTACTTGTGATTTGTTTACGTTATTATTATCTTTCTTATGTTCTTCTTTTATCTTTGTTCATCAAGCAATTACCAAAACCAAAACAAGAAGATCAAGGACATTAGATGTAGGCGCGTAGCCAGGGAAAAACCCCTATATAGGGGAAAACCCAGTCAAGAACTCTTCCTTCAGTAGATTCATATGATAGTGAGACAACCAAGACCTTAACCAACAGACCTTCCTCCTCCACCAAGTCAGCCTTTCAATGAGATACAACAACCTTCAATAGTCTCTTCTTGTCCAGCAGCTTCATCCCAGCATCAACCCAGAAATTTTAGCCCAGCTTCACCACCAGCTTTAGAATTTCGGTCTCCCCAACAATTGCAGAATTTCGGCCCCTCCAGTAGCTTCACATGTGTGGGAAAAAGAGAGAGAATTTCAACTTCTTATGCTTGTGAGACACCTCCTTCTCCTTCGCTATCCTTCTTCCTTGAAATTTGCACTTTTTCTGGCCCCAGAAGTTGCAAATCGAACTTGTTGTGAGTGTGTGACAAATGAGGTAGAGTTGTTGCCTTTATATAGTGATTTTGCTGCCCAGTTTTAGGCTAACTTGTCCAATTTTGAGGCCGAGTTGGTGGAGGAGGCCTAATTGACCTATTTTACAATAAAATAAATTTCTTCTTTGACAAATAAATCCCAAGAAGGGTTATTTACAATATGACATGGGCAAGGACACTTGACCTAAACCCTAGAAGTCTTCAATGCAAACTTTGACCTAAAAACTATTGACCCAAACATGAAACCCATGCTTTAATAAGTCAATTTCATTAATAATAAAATTTCTTCTTTTTTCTTTTTATAAATACATTTCATTATGACTCAAGTACAATTATGAAGACCAACACTAGTTACATTCTTCAAAAGTATGAACTTAGTATTCATTGGAATAAATCATAAGAAGGACTTTCTTCTCTCCGGCCTTGACCTTGTGAATACCTATTACCATTGAGAAATCTCAAAACCCTACATCTTGTGGCTTCTTTTCTAGGGTTTTTCTTAGAGAGCAGTTTGCTTATTTGAAGCCTCATACCTTTATTGAGCCTCTCTTCGAATGAGCTCTAGCTCCATCACCTTGAACCTTCAAACCTAGAATATCTATTATAGGTGATCACAATCATACCAAGATTCCTCCCATCAGTGAAAGTTTGTAAAGAGAAGGGGACCTTCGCTGTGGTGACAGTGGGCCATTGTCCTATTGTTGTCAGTTAGTCTAGTAGTTGTCCTGTAGGTTTTTCCCCTTAGGGCCCTGCTAGATTGTGTGGTAACAAAACACAAAAAATACTCCAAAGCGTGCCTTTTGACCAAGTGCATTTAAAGTTGTGATATGGATATAGATTTTTAAATGACCCTTAACAAAGGAAATCAACCTCTTATGCTAGTGGAAGAGGTGGCATTGGGGTAACAACATTGTTTGCTCATATGGAAGAAAACATGCAACTTCATCTTTGATAGAAATGTTGCACACAAACCAGTTTAGCCAGATTCTAAGTAAAACATTGGAGATCATTCATATTTTAGGAAAGATGAACATAGTTCCTTAATGCAAAGACAACTTTTTATCCCAGTTAATATAGCTCTTTCCTTTAAAGGGCGGACACAACTTTACTTTTGAAAGTGTTCTATGCAGACTAGAAGCTATATGCAATACAATATTCATTCAAAAAAAATTGTTGTGGATCCATACTATTGTAGAAAGATGAAACAAAGAATGCAATACCCTTGATTCAATTTAAACACATAAAATGTAAATCAGATCCCAGAAGGACTAGCGATGTCATTAACACATTCTAAAGACATTGTTACACATGTATTTGTCAAGGTGTATTGCCATCCATGCAAACAGATTTAACTAATAATACAGTTCCTGGGCGCAAATATAATCCACCCAATCCTGCCTTCCCTTTTCAATAAGAAATATATGGAAGACCACATTTTTGACCCTGCTTCCCGAAAGAAAGCATCGAAATATTTGCTCCATCTGCTTGGAAGTTGGCATCCAAGCAATTGCAGACAATCATTGAGTATGGGATTTGCTTCCATGCTCTGTATGAATATTCTCTAGTGATAAGCAATATTTTTTTCCAAGAAAACCCTATCAAAGAAAGGATTTCATAAATGGTGTGAATTGTGAGAACAATGGTAACCATGGAAACAACTTAATCAACATCATCAGCTTCAGGTTGTGAATTGTCCTAACCTTACCACATCATGTTAGGGAATTCCATAAAGTCATTGGTTTAAGTTGAATATCGATATTTATGGACTCATTTGGAAGAACAGGTTATGGTTTTTGCTAGAAAGACTGAGAGGGGGGTGAATCAGTATTTCTTTTACAATTGTTATTTTTATGCCCGTTAAGATCACTTATAAACAAAACACAAAATGTGTAACAAAAGAACAACTTTATTAATAAGAACAACAAGGACTCCAATCCTCTTTTACAATAATCAAATTCCAATTTGTACAATAAATTTTCAGGGCTCCAACCCTAGATGAAGACTACATTCTTCAAATCAACAGGCTCCAACCTTTACTTCACCAAGCACCAACTTGGTCTTCTTGAGGACTCTAATCCTCTCTACTGGCTCAGGCTCTAACCTAGTCTTCTTGAGGACTCCAATCCTCTAGGGCTCCAACCCTCTCCTTATGTTTTCAAGGTGGGTTCAATAGTTCTTCAAGGCTTCCAATATCTTCTGCAACAAGCCTTGAATGATCTCCTTTAATAAGGCTCCAAAGATGTCTTCAAGTGGTCTACAAGATCAGCTCCAAAATGTTTGCAATATGTCTTCAATGGGCTTCAACAATGCTTCAAACATTGCTTCAACAATATTCCAATTCCTCAATGGCTTCTTCAAAGGGTCTACAACATCTTCTTCTATAATAAAGCATCTAAATATAAAATGGAATGCCAATGATTCTGAAGCTAATCGGATCAGGAGGTGTTCAGGCATTTGAAGCATTACTTTTCTTTAAGACACATGCACTGCGAAGATTGATTTCCATAATAATCTCGCAGTCAGGTATTGGATGCATCACTCTGGTTTTATTGATGGATGTTGTGTGGCCTGTCACAATGCTGAAATGCTTAAGCATGTGGAGTGGAATTGTTCAGTTCCCAAAATATTTGGGCTAGATAGTTGTTGAAGTTGGTATGGTCTTTGTGTCTCCCCTCCATTGGAAGAGAGTTTTGTTCGGAGTGGATGATTCGACAATCATGTGGGACATCATCAAATTGATGGAATTCTTTTTCTTGTAAAGACATCGTTGTTGTGTAACATTGTTAATTTTCTTAAATTCTGCAACTACTTAGAAGAATTACTGAAAACAAGGCAACTGAAAACTGAAACCAAATTTACTTTCACCAAGATAGAGAGTTTCTTAACAATCTATAAGCAGCAGAAAAACACCAGAGATAAAAACACGTGCACACAAAATTGACACGCTTGTTTTACCCAGGAAACCCAAAAGGGAAAACCTTCTTTCTTTGTTGTGGTATTTTATTGATTATTCTTTAAACAATATAGATCTATCACAATTCGCACTGCTACTGCAGCCAGCAATCTGTCTCTAAGAAATAGTCTCAACCTGCCTTGAGAATCATGATCCCTACTCCACAATCCTTGAGCACTTGAGCTCTCCCTAAATCCTTGTGCATTAGGCTCCTATTTCCTTGTGCACTTGAGCCCTATTTCCTTGTGCACCTGGGCCTATTTCCTTTATGCACTAGCTCCTATTTCCTTGTGCACCTGGGCCTATTTCCTTTACGCACTAGCTCCTATTTCCTAGCGCACTTGGCCTCCTAAATCCTAGCGCACAATTGCTCCTCAATTACGCACACTCCACACACAAAGAATGATCTGTGAATTTGTGCCTTTGTGACTTTGTCCTTCTCTTTATAGATAGAATTTGAACCATGCAAGGAGGCCTGGTTCGATTAGCAGTTCACTCAAGTTTCCTTCAGTTGTGATTGTGAGTTAACTGATAACTCAACTCGTTCTCTCTCCAATCAACACTGAAGTCTTAACTCATTCTCTTTCCAATCAAAACTGAAGTCTTAACTCATTCTAACTGAACTTGTCACTGCCACCTCGTCCTGTAGTCTAACTGAAAAAGACTCCACTAAACTGAAGCTCCAACACTTGGCATGAAAACTTGATGACCATTCCAGCAAACTGGAAATCAACTCATCGTAGCTTAAGTTTATCTCATGAACTCACACCCATGCTAGAGAAAGGAAAATTTGTGGTCTTCATTGGCTAAGGCACAAGCCAGAAGACCTTCCATCGCTACATTTTCAACAAACATTTCATGAAGTGCCACCTCTGTTCAATTTGAGATAAGTTTCTACATGTTCATCAGGTTTGGCTATCCATGTTTCAGCCAAGATTGACATGTTTAGGAAAGATGTAAATCCTTTGTTGCTTGGAGCCAATGCAAATATGCCGGCACTCTTTGCCTATGTAGATCATGGATTCCAATGCGCCACACGTTGGCACCTGAACATCGTGATCTTGACATAAATGTTACTTGATTTTCAATGAAACATATTTTACATCTACATACACACAGCAGGAATGGGCATCCATCATTAAGTTTTAAAATGCTTTGCAATAGAACTCAAGATTGTAATGCATATGTTTCCATTTGCACTAGAAATATGAATACTATAAAAATTAAAATCCTGAATCTGGTTCCCTGGGGTTTGCACAAAAGGCCATTCAAGGCTTGTCACTGAAGAGCTACCTATCGGTAAATTGTGTTTACAATTATGTGGTAAGTTGCTTGCATCCAGTCATGTTTTCTTCTATCCTTTATTAAAAAACTTTCAACGGCATATTTTTAATATAATTATGATGTCCCTTGATGAACATTGTGACCAAGTAAGATATTCCAGTAGCTTGCTGTAATATTTTACTATTTAAGCTCAGCCTTTCAGAGAGACAATTGTTATGAAAATACTTGAACACGATCATCCATGAGATATTCCAGTTGTTTCCTTTATTTATGTACTATTTCAATCTCAGTAATGCATAGAGTGCAGTTTGGGAAGGGAAATATTAAAAAGCATACTCTTCTATATACTTGTGGGTATGGGACATAGTTACAACAGACTTGTAGAATTTCTTTGTGAGAAAAGGTGAATGTAAATCTGTTGTATATACTCTCTCCTCAACATATTGGACTAAGATAATATTCTACTGTTTATTAGTAGCAAGATCAACAGTTTTTCAAAAAAATTGATATTGATTTTTTAAAGGATTCGTATTTTCAATCTCATTTCAAGGAAAACTAATGAAATTGTTCCTGGAATCATATTTAAAATTACAATACAAAAGCGTAGAAAAGACAATAGATAAAAAGAACTAGATATACATGGAAGTACACCTAAAATAACCAGACATCTACTCTAATAACACAAATCAAAGACTTCAAAGATGAAGGTTAAGGTCATTTCCAGAAAAGACGAACTATTGACAATACTAATGATCCTAAAACCCAACAAAATAAAAGGAAAACCACAATGCCTGCTATAATTGTAAGAACCGGAGGATTTCTTCCAGTGTCATCCTCTTCAGACTTTCGATTCGTTCCTGCATCACTTTCTTGAGAATCGGTGCTTGAAAATCTTACTGCTAATGGCTTTCTTAACTGCCTCTCCTCTTTACAAGCTAAAACTGCAAAAGAACATAATAGACTTCCTAATTAGTTATCACCGAATAGTAGAAAATCAGAAAAAGTACAACCAAACAAAATTCCACTAGCAGTTATGTTCAAGAAGAAGAGCCAAGGTCTAAGATAAAGATTGAAAGAAGGTTGGACAATGCAAAATGGAAAGAAGAAAGTGAACAGCAAAAAAAATATCATATATTGTCTATGCACTTTCAAAGTTCTCATTCTACACAATGTATAGAAATACATGCCTAGATTCTACACAAAGCATGTAGAACTGCACATCTAGATTGATCATTGGGCCATGTGCTCAATCTCTACCGCATAATCTAGAGAAACCTAGGCATGAGCTCTCATACGCACAAAAAGTGGGTAACCCATAGGAGAAATATTTTCTACCCTTTAGTCAGCCAGCCAGCCAACAGACCTATGATGATCCATAGATGACTTTACTTTAGAGCTCTCAACCTAGGCTCCAGTCAATGCTCTCTCCCATCTAGCATACTTCGTAAAGGAAGATGGGTTATCTATCAGAAGGTACATTAACCATTTCTATAATCACAAGCTTTCATTTAATACTAAGGGCATTCTAATATGCAGCACAAACCAAGCTAGAGGATTGGCCATTCATAATTGTACCCTTGTTCCCGCACTTCACCTAGGAGGTTATCCTTTGACCCTAGTCTAGTGTGACCTCCCCTAAGGCCTTTTCTTTCCATTGTTTAGGAGAGGCACAAATAGGACGTACTGATTGATATAGTGTGCCTGAGGTAAGCCACACTTGTTATTTTCCATCTGTCCATGATATTCATTTCCATTCTTTAGGTTGATTGTCATTTGTCACTAGTATTGGCACCCTATATCAGTTGAAGCTCGTAATAGCTTCGAAAGGTATTCTACATAGGCTTGGTGTCTTGGCATGTAGGATATGATTTATTGCCTCTTTAGGTATTTATGTCTTCTTTCCTAAGTCTAACTTAGGAAAAGTACAAAATTAAAGTCAACTAATTATTGTGGACTATTAAGTCATTTTCTAAGGAAAAATAATAAAATTATTTAAGTGGCTTATAAATAATCTCAACCATTGATCTCCTAGATCTTCTAGAAGGGAGATTAGGGTTAAGGATTTGGGCTTAAAGATTATAAATGAAAGCCTAAGGGAGAGGTGAAGACACAGAGAAAGAGGAGAGGCAACTACAACATTTTTGGGAAACTGATTTTTTCGAGGAGAGAGCGAGTTCTCTAGAGCAAAAAGCTCATTTAGACTAAGGAGAAGGAAGGAGAATACAAGGATAATTTTGGGAGCGTTTCTAGGAGGTCAATTTGTTGGAGATTGGAGAGGTTGAATTGCTGAAGAGAGGAGGAAGCATAGTTGTTGGGGAGGCCAATTTGCCAGGGTTGTTTTGTGAGTGCGCAGAGGTTGAGCGAGGACAAGGCACGGGGACCAATTTACAGATGAGAGGTGGGTCAATTTTCTCCAGGCCGAATTTCTTCAGTGGCTAGTTTTCCTTGGGCCAAATTGTTCCAATGGAGCCAAGTTGCAGATTCCAGTCACCATATTTTTCTTTGTAAATTCTCTATGGGTTAAAACCCTAACATTCTAGATTAATAGATGAAGGAGAACTGTTGTGGGCGTCTATCAATGGTAATGTGTGATTGATCTCTCTATTTCATTTCTGCTGCATATTTGATTTTCTGGAGTTAAAAATACCAATGATTTTATTTTTCAATAATTCAAAATTAATTTTGTTAAAATAAATAAGTTGTTGGGAATAAAAATTGTTGTGACAAAATAAATATGGGTCAGTATTAGGAGATTTAACATGGTATCAAAGCTCTAGAAAACTTTGAAGGAGAGATCTAAGATCACTAGGGTTTGAAACAGGGAATTTTTTCTTTTTATGGCAGCAAAATTATTTTTAATTTTGCAGTTGGGGTTCCGTGGCCAAGGTCAATTTATGAGATGGCATCACTAAGTAGTTTGCGATATGAAGACATGTTAGATAGGGTCATTAGCTTTAGTCCCTGTGAGGAACAAATAACCATAGTTTTAAAAATGAATAGTTTGTGGAATTTTGTGAACACAGATATCCAGGTTCCTTCATATCCAAACCTAGCAGCTAAGCACAATTAAAAGGATGTGAAAGTGATAGCTATAATTTTGGATGGTGTGAAGGATCACATAATTCCTCACATATCAGGGAAGGACATGGCACGTTAGATGTGGATAGCCCTAATCGGTCTTTATCATAACACAAACGAAAACAAGAAGATGGTGTTGCGAGAAAAATTGAACAACAACAACATGAACAAGTATGAGACTGTAACATCTTACCTCACAAGGATCCAACAGGCTCGTGATGAGCTTTCAGTTGTTGGCGAGGTTGTGAATGATTCAGAGATTGTGAAAGTAGCTCCGAAAGGATGCACCAAGCATTGGACCACCTTTGTGGATGGGATCCTAGCTACACAACTTCCTGATTGGAGCCAATTGTGGGATAATTTCATCCAAAAGGAGATTAGGGAAAATTCATTAAGGAGTGGTGAGGAGAAAGAGGAGCTTGCTCTTGTTGCACAAGCGAAGAATGGAAAAAGGAAGGCCATGCAGAACCAGAGTAGAGGTGGACCTTCACATGGTAAAAAGGAAAAGGACATGGAGTCAGGCATTTTTCTAGTGGGTGTCCAAACAGGAAGAAGGGCAAGGGAAACACAGCCATGGCAACTATAGCATAGATGGATGAGTTGGCTGAAAAGTTCAAGAAGAACTTCTACTTGGTGTCATGCTTTTCTGAAACCGTCAAGAGAGGTGTTTGGTTTGTAGATAGGGAGCAACTCGTCGCATGACCAAGGAGCCCAAAGATATACACGTAGAGTTTGGTGATAATCCCAAGTATGTAGTAGAGGGTATAGGCAGTATTGAGTTTAAAATGGACTCATGAGGTATCATGGAGGTGAATGAGGTGTTGTATGTAGCAAGTTTAGATAAGAATCTCCTTTCAATTTCAGTCATAGAAGAAAGAGGACTAGAAGTTAGCTTCATGGGAGGTGAAGTAGTTGTTGGGCCAAACGGACCAAATACCAGCAAGCGGTGAGTAATTGGGAGAAGGAAGAAGAATATCTATCTGTTGAGAGGACAACCGATGAAGGCTCTTGTACATGAGAGTGATAGCCAGAGTGAGATTTGGCATAGGAAGATGGGACACTTGCACTACAAGGCTCTTTAAATGTTACGAAGAATGGTTACAAGTTTTCCGGAGATCGAGGTGGAGCAGGAAGGAATATGCAAAGGGTGTGCACTTGGAAAGCAGGCCAAGGCCATGTTTCCTCACAGCAAGACCAAGTCTAAGGGAGTACTAGACTTGGTACACTTAGACATTTGTGGTCCTATGTCTGTGGAGTGGATCATTGGATCTTTGTACTTTGCGACATTCATAGATGGCTTTTCTAGGAAGACTTGGGTCTACTTCTTGAAGACCAAGGGTGAGGTCTTCAATTGGTTTCAAGAATTCAAATCCCTTGTGGAGAATCAAACCAGGAAGAATATTATGGTGGTGATATCAAACGATGGGGGCCAATATACCTCCAACGAGTTCCAGGAATTTTACAGAGTAGCGGGAATCAAGAAGGAGCTCACAATACCTTACAACCCTCAGCAAAATGGGATTGCCAATAAGAAGAAGAGGACCATAATGGAGGTAGCGAGGGCAATGATTTATGACCAAGAATTGCCCATGTTTTTGTGGGCAAAGACCTACAACACAATTGTTCATGTGCAGAATAGGAGTCCTTATAAGATATTGGAGAACGTGACCCCTAAGGAGATGTTTGTAGGAGTGAAACCAGATGTGATCCATTTGTGCATCTTCAATAGTCCATTGTATGTCTACATTCCTATGAGAAAGGGACTAAGCTAGAGCCCTTTTTAGAAAAGGGCATATTTGTGGGCTACAGTGAGGTCTGAAAGGCATAACAAGTCTACTTTCCAAGATAGAGGAAAGTTGTATTCAGTCGGGACATAAGATTTGATGAGGGTAGGACCTTTTGGCAATGTTCCACTGAGTTTCCGAGAAAGGGAAACGCCGGACCGGGGATACGCACAAGGGGGACGTATATAAGCAACCCCAAAATTTAGGGAATTTTCAGGGAAACGGGGGGACATCATAGTCATAAAGATTATAAAATTATAAATTATTAAAAAAATAATATATAAAAATAAAAATAAAATAAAACAAAAAATCCCAAAAATATGTCAATAACTAAATAGAAAATTTTAATAATTATGAAATGTACATCTAAAGACTAAATATGATCATCGTTACTTATTAGACTATGATCATTTATGAATTATCATTTGACATTTCTGCAATGTAAATCTAAAAGTAAATTACTAAATTTTATCCATCATTTGACATTATGCAATGTTCTTGCTAAATTCATCATTTGGCATGATGCAAGGTACATCTAAATTAAATTAATAAATTCATCATTTGACAATTGAAATTATGCAATGCGCATCAAATTTTCAAAAAAAATAAAAAGTAAATTCATCATATGACAATGACATTATGTTGAAGTCTAAAATTGCCATAGAATACTAAACTAAGAGTAAAAATAGAAAGCATTGAACAGTGAAATACTAGTAAATTTCTCAAAAAGTACTAAATAATATTAATAAATACTAAGTCTAAATTTTAATATACTTTAAGTTTTATTTATTTTTGTTATGTTTTTATCTTATTTTTAAGTTTTAATTTTAATATAATATAATTTATTTATTTATTTTTATTTTTTTTTAAGTTTTAATATAGTTTCATTTTTTCATTTTTTGTTTTCTTTTAAATTTTTTCATATATTTAAATTTGTATTTTTTTTAATGTTTTATAAAAATTATTAGACAAAAAAAATGGGCATCCCCCCATCCCCGCTGCAAAGGAGTCGTGTTTCGTCGCCTAAAAAACATCCCCCCAAAGTTTCCCCGAGTTTCCCCAACAAGGGGACGTAGGGGAAACGTTTCCCCAGGAATTTCCCCGTCCCCGGAGTGTGGGGGAGCGCTAGAGTGCGTCCCCATGGAACACTGCCTTTTGGGAGGTCTCATGAGAGAGAACCAATAGGGGTAGAGGATTGGGAGCAAAAGGCACCTAAGGTTGAGTAAGGACTAGCAACACTAGCAACAAGGACACAATCTGTAGATCTGAAGGAAGAGTGAGATGTTCCTTCAAACTCTACTAGGAGAAGGCTGAGATGGGCCGAACAATCCTTAAGAGATGATGAGGAGCATATGGAGACTCCTAGTAGCACTTTCAGGCAGATTAGACCACCAGCGTGATTTTACAATTATTTGGCCCTGTCAAGTAGCATTGGCGAGTCTGAGCCTTCTACTTTTGAGGATATTCTAAATGAGCAAGTATGGAGGGATGCCATGGTGGAGAAGTGTAGCTCCATCATGAGCAATGATGTGTGGGACATAGAGTCGAGACCAAAGGGAAAATAAATGATCACTTCTTGATGGATCTACAAAATCAAACATGCAAATGATAGCAGTGTTGAGAAGTACAAAGCGAGGTTCATGGCAAGAGGGTTTTCCCAGCATGAGGGAGTGGATTATGAGGAGACATTTGCACCTGTCGCCAAATATGTATCTATTAGAGAAGTCATTTCCATTGCTTCAGAGATGGAGTGGATGATACATCAGATCGCTGTGAAGATTGCATCCTTCAACAGGGTGATTGAAGAGGAGGTGTATATTGAGCAACTTTAGCGATTTGAGGTGCAAGGGGGAGAGTGCCATGTACGCATGTTAAAGAAGGCCCTTTATGGGTTTGTTGACCACTACATGTCAACTACCCATAGCAGTACACCCCCTTTTTTCAACAAAAGGGATAGCGCTTGATCGACGTGTCCGTGCCATTCGACTTTCATCATCAGCCCGACCATGTTATGTTATAAACCCAGTCTACATGTGCAAATTGTAAATAATCTTAGCAGATCTGAGTCATGTATGAAAATTGCCTAGGCAAACCTAATTTTCTAGTGATAATCTACGTTCCGAAAGGTTTTTTGTCTCACCGATCCATAATCGACAGAGTTTTCCTTCAGCCTAACCCCAAAGCCGAAATGGGTTTTGTCATTAGAATCTTAGGGGAATCCTAGTGTGCTTCGAGTCTATGTAAAAGTAATTTGGAAATAATTCTAATTATTTGGTTAGGTTATTACAAATTGCTTGATCTGCTAGATTATATTTGTGTCGGAGAGCTAGGTGGTCTATGAGGGTCTATGTCAAATGGGTTTTCCCCCTTGAGATGTAAAATTGTAAAAGTCATGATGTAAAGTGTCTTGAGGGTTAGAAAATGTTTTATCCCCTCATAAGTCCTAGGTCCTAGGTGATTTTTCCAAAGGCTAAGTTCGAGGGTCAATAAAAATAAAAAAATAATAAATAATAAAAGTAAAAAAATTAAAAAATAAATAAATTAAATTAAATAATTAAATTAAATTAAATTAACATAAAATAAAATAATAATAAGTCAAAATTTTGAGGAAATAAATGGAGGATTTTAATTTTTTAATATATTAAAATGCATTTAAAATTTCAACGGATGAGATTAAAAGAGATTTTAATCCTCATCGACGGTCGAGATCACTTTGACATGGATCACTCGAACTAGCCATTGGGAAATTTTCCTTTAAATAGGGTGTCAAGGTTCATTTGAGATCATTCGATCTATGAGTCTTGTGCTAAAGAAAGCTCTCTTGTAGTTATTTTCTATATACAATAAAGAAAGACTTTGGGGTTGAAATCTTGCTGGTGTTACTCTTCTGAAATGTTGTAAGATGTTTCATTTTTCTGCATAAATTTAATTTCAGCCATTGATGATAGCTTGATGAAGAGTGATGTTGAACACAGGTATCTTGTTTAGTCACTAGGGTTTAAATGGTAATAGAATTTCTGAAAATGATGGCAAGTATCTCAATTAGATTCAGATTTTAGTATTGTTTTCTCCCTCTTTGTTGATGGTTGGAAGCAAGTTGTGCAGGAAAATCTAGATTGTGAAGATCAACGGGCATTTGTGGGAGTTCTCGGTTGAACCAGCCAACTCCCGAGAAGCATTTTTTTTAAGAGCCCAGCCAGTTTTGATCCCGGGCTTATCATTCAAGTTTTTCTTTTGAATGCATGAGGGTTTTTTTTTTTTTTTAAGCATCTCATAGTAAATCTAAAATTCTGAAAATATTTTTGTGGATTATTGACAAATCTCGCTGCTTAGAATCGTTAATCTGTAAATATTGTAATTGTTTGACTGGTTTGTAGGGTTTTTGTTTTAATTCTTCCATATATTATTTCTGGGTGTTTTGCTTTTGCTATTACAGGTTTCAGATCTGAAGATATAATCTTGTTCTGAAGCTAGATCTAGGCCCCGGAGGGTAAGATCTGGCCTCAAGATCATTTTTGCAGGGATAATCTTCAAAGGGTTTTTTAATTTTTCTGAAGAAGGTCGAGGGTCTGTCCAAGCTATCTGTTTGCTAGGGTTGCATTTCCAAGAAAATTTTCGAAAAAAAAATTAGGGAGGCTGTGTGAAGCTCCTGGATTGCTGCCATCTTTCAGCTCTCTCCCTTATTTCTGTCAAGCCCATCCACGCTCAGGCTTCTGCTTGCATGTTATCATCCACAAACCTTTCTTGCAGCTGCCCACTCGCTGGCTACTCCTCACTCCACGCAGCTCTCTCTCAACATGTTTTTCCTTCCGCATACCCTACACAGCGTAACTCCAACCTTTCTATCGCTGCCTGTTCCTCACACGTAGCTCATTGCCCTCACGTACCTCCTTCCTCTGCGTCTCTTTCCTCGATTTGCCACCGTTCTGCCCACACCAATCCTCACGCATTCCCCTAAGCTACCCACATCCACCTCTGCCTGCATCCCTTCTTCTCTCATTCCATTTCCGTTTACTCCACGCACTTCGTGCTGCCAAATCCATCCTTCAGTCCTCTCTACTCCTCTACACGCTCAGTGTTTCACACTGCTCTCCCTTCCACCATCGGGCTTTCATCAAGCTGCCTACAGTCAATCCGTTGCCCTTCCATTGTCAAGCTGCCTTCTCCACGTTGTTTCCTACCTATCGCTCGAGCTTTTCTACCTGTCGTTGAAGCACCCTTCTGCAGCCTCCTTGCCTGTCACACCTGCACGGAATCAAACAACAATAATACACTTCAGTTCCATTTTTTATTTGCGTTAATATAGTTTGGTTTTGGATTTTGTAGAGTTAGGGTTAGTGTGGTTTGGTTTTATAAACAAACAAATAAAAAAAATTTAAGAATTCGATTTTCTTTTTTATATATATTTGATTTGATTAAGTGTTAGAATTAGACCTTTTTTTTTTTTTCTTTACTTTTGATTTTATTTAGTTTAGATCTTAGTTTTTTTTAATTAAATTTTAAATAATAAAAAATTTGATTACACTTTAGTCTTAGCACTAGATATATTAAATTTCATTTAGTGTTTGTTTAAATTACAATTTCATTAAGTTTAGATTAGAATTTAACTTTATTAGATTTTAGTTTTATCTTAGTTTCAAACTTGGAATTTTATAATCATAAAAAATAAAAAATAAAATTCCCAAAAACATAAAAAAGTCAGTCCTTAGGCTTTTATTTAGAATTTTGTTCTATAGTTTAGATTTTTAGACTTTAGTTTTCTTTTGTTTTAAACTTAGAATTTTTATTTAAACAAAAAAACAAAATAAGAACAATAATAATAATTTGAAAAAGATTAACTAAAAAATTGAAAATTCATTTTTTGGTGTCTTTTGTGGTATCTATGTTCCACTTCTCTATAGTTAAATGCACTTAAATATTTATTTAAATTTAGCTATATGAAAGTGGTAATTGGTAAGCATTTAAATTGTATGGTTGTTCAAAGCATTCAATCTTTAGAAATTTAATTGCTGGATCATTATTAAAGCGTTGTGAGTTTATTGAATAGCTTGTATTGCTTGGGATATTTGATGATAAATGATTGTTTTACAAGGTTCATATTTCTGCAACATTTAATAAATAATCATTTAATCATTAACTCCACAAGGCACCAGTACATTAATTTCTAAAATCAATCAGGTGCTAAATTGTCTTGCTGTGTCTCCCAACCCAACTGGTCCACAGTTCGTCTTCTTTTATCCCATAGGGTCTAACCCCCCTTAGCCTCGGGAGACAACTTAAACGGAGAGATCGGGGAACACAGTGACAGCCCTCGGTCTGAGCGTTGTCGCGCTACCCAGACAATCTGTGCAACAACAGGGTTGAAGTAGGATCCATGCACATGGTACGCCAGGATCAATGGATATCTTCTAGGCTTAGGCTTCACCAAGAGTGAGGAAGACCCCAACCTATACTATACATTCATTGAGGGTGAGCCACTCATCTTGGTACTTTATGTGGACGATCTCTGCTTGACAGGGTCGCAGAAGCTCACAGTGATGTGTAAGGAGGATCTTGCTTCAAAGTTTGAGATGAAGGACATCAGCTTGACGCACTGTTTTTTGGGATTGGGGGTCTGGCAACAGGCAAAAGAGATCTTCCTAGGGCAGGGCAAGTATGAAGCTAAGATCTTTAGGAGGTTTAGGATGGAGAATCGCAAGCCTATATCTACATCGATGATCATTAACTTGAAGAAGTTGAGTGCTTCTGAAGGCGAGTTGGTGGATACCACACTGTATAGGCAACTGATAGGTTCCTTGATGTATCTAGTCAACACTGGGCTGGATATATGTTTTACTATGAACACACTTAGCTTATTCATGGTGGAGCCAAGATAGGTTCAATGGGTGGCGGCAAAGCATGCGTTGAGGTACCTGCGAAGTATAGTGGAATTTGGCCTTAGATATGTTGGAGTTGGTGAAGTGAAGTTGCAGGGGTACATAGATTATGATTGGGCTAGGAGTTCTATGGATAGAAAATCCACATTTGGATGTTGTTTCAGCTTGGGATCAACCATGGTATCGTGGTATAGCAAGAAGTGTTGGAAAATGTAACTAGTTTCAGTTTTCATAATTGTCATTATGTATATCTTATGTTACAAGCAAAAGAAGAAAGAAAAATATTATTTTCTAGCATGGGCTTCATGCTCTCTTTGAATGGTCATCGCGGTCAAGCATGCATTTCATGCTCCGAGGGTTTGTCAAGTCAAGAAAATATTTGTCTGGATTCAAAAGAGTATTTTTCATATATATAAGCCCATTTTTGCAAGTTGTAAAATGTAAAAGAATTTATTTTGAGTCTAGAAAGTCAACCTCCAAGCACAAGTCGGCCCTACCAATGAAAAGTTGGCCTAGGAAAGGCTTATTCAACCACATGTGAAGGGTATATAAAGGAGATGAGGTTGATTCATTTGGACACACTTCTGCAGTTCGATCTCAAGCAAGAAAGAAGAAGAAGAATGAGCGAAGGTCTAGGACAAGGAAGCATTTCAATAAGAAAACCGAAACCTTGAATTTTGTAATCAGTTTCTCTCAAACGTGTGAAGGAATTAGGGCTTTTACAATTGTTGCAGGGCCGAGAGTTGCAGGCCGAAGTTGCAAGGTCAAAACCTTGATTAGAGCAGACCTTAAAGGAGTTGTTCTTCATTGACTTTGATTGACCTTGTCTTGTCTTGAAGGAGATCTTTTGGAGGGTTGACTTGGTGCTTGGAGGTGGTCTTGGTCTAGAAGTTTGGGTCTTGGATTTCTCATTTGAATTGATTCTATAAGAAGAGATGAAGTTCTTTTTGGGTTTTCCCCTTTGGAGGGGTTTTTCCCTAGTGTGGAGCCTAATTCTTGTGTCTATTGTTTTATGATCTTCATGGTTTATGCTCTTGATAATTGTTTGATGAAAAGAATCTAATAAAGAACAATAAGAAGCTAACTAAAGCAGTGTTGATAATATCGCCGATATTTGGAAATATCGCGATATTTTCGGTAAAACGAGATATCACCAAGTAAATATGACGATATTTCTAAAATATTGGTGATATGTCGGCAAAATATCGTGTGACGACCTAAAATATCGTCAAGAAAGCTAAGTCAGAGCTACAAAAGCAACTTTTTTACTTTTATTTGCTCAATTTTCTTTGTTAGTCTTGGAGAAGGAAGGGAAAGAGCTTTGTGGTGGTTGTCAAGGACGGATTGAGAATCAAACAACCATTATCATCACCCACCAAAAAAATTTTGTGGATCAAAGATTCAAGAACAGTGAGACAAACTTCATTTCTTCCATTAACAAGTATGTTCTTAAAAGCCCTATGTTAAAGATTGTTTTCATAGATTTAGGGTTATGCTTGCTTGCATCTTTGCCTACCAACATTTTGCTTCTTTGTTTTTTTCCATTTGTATGATTTTCATGCCCATGAGCCAATGCAAGGGTTTTCTCCATATTTGGACAACAAGCTTCATTTTTCTTTTTTAACTTTCTTATGCACCCTTGTTAAATTTGACAACTAGGGCCAAATTCTACTTTGGATAGATCCTTTGGGGAAGATAATTGTGGTATTGAATTCCTCTCTTCAAGAGGACCAAAATCGACCTAAAGATCACCAAGTTTGAATAAGGAAAAATACTTATTTAGTTAAAATAAATTCTTCCAGGCATGACTTTATCAAGGCGGGAAAAATTGAAAATTTGAAATTTGAATTTCCCTCCACATGTGTCAAGATTAGTTTTACCTCCATTAGTATATATAAGCAACCCACAAACTCATTTGTATGATCATCATTGTGCACTCGTCCTTGTGATAGCATATCTCTGTGGCCGTGAAAGTGATTGGGGAAAGGCGTGGAAGAACATGATCATATCTCTCTCTAGTTACAGGTCTGAGTCTCCTTTAAGGCTGACCACAGGGATGTTTGATGGGTTGTTACCTTATATGGTGTGAGACTACTTCTTTGAATAGGTCGCAGCGCTTTTGGGTAAGACGCAGCTTTAAGGAGACCTCCTCACCCAGACCGCATGCCTTCCCTTGCTATATTGTGAGCCTAGACCTTCTATTGACTAGACCGCAAGGCCTTAAGGTAATCCTCAACAGTATTCGAAGGTCATTCTATGTGGGCAGATCTCTGAATCAAAACCGATGACCTATGTTAACGTCAACATGAGGACCGGCTCCATCTTCAGCAATGGAGGTACTGCGGGTCAAAGTTAGGGTTGATATTAGCCATGTATTCAATGAAGAACCTGATTGAAGGTTAGCCACAGTGATCATAAGTGTTTTGAAGCAAAGGAAGAGGGTTGAAGTGTTGTCAATTAGCCCTAACCAGAAGCCTAACTGATCACATATAGTTTAAGGTACAGTGCCTTGCAAGAAGAACTTCAGTTGTTTCTAAAGGGTCAATTAGGAAGATGGTTATTACGAGCCCTTTCAGGAAGTTGCTATATCATTCAGAATTTCAGGCTTCTCAACGCTGCCTCAATCAGTGATCTGGCAAGTCAAATTTATCCTATATTATTGTACTCTCCCTCTCTCTTTCTTGAGCATCTGATATTAATAATAAGAAGATTTAATCAAGGGTTTTCCCATCTTGGGATTTTTTCCCTGGCTTGAGCCAATTTCTGTGTCCTCTTGTCTTGGCTTGTCTTCTGTGTATGTCATTCATGCTCTTTCTTCAATTACTATCAATGTGTTAATGGATTATGTGATTGCTAATGAAAGTAAACATAATTAAGATTGGGCTAGATGGATCATTGAAGTAATTGACCTAAGAAAAGAACATGTTAATAAAATCAACAATCGTTTTATTGTCATTTTTCATTGCAAGTAATGTAGTAAAAAAATATTTTTTTTAATGAGGTGCCTGTTCTTTTTTGTGCATGGGGTTTAACGCCATTTTTTTGTTTTTTTGGTGCCCTAAGTTTGAAATAATCCACTACAGATATGCCAAAGCAATTGGACCCATTTTGGGAGTATGGGGAACCTGATGGTGGGACAAATCAGCCATATCTAACAAGCAAATTGTGTGGGGACAAGATGATAGGAGGGGGTTACGCGATTTAAATTCAATCTGGCTAGACTCCCTAGACAGGAAGTTGGTCTTTGTTCGGAATCTAGTGTAGAGCTTATACAAAAAGTTATTCAAGCAATTGATGAAAAAGACAGACAGAAAGAAGAGGCAGAAAGAAACAAGGTTGAACATGTAAGCAAATCTTTTGGGACATCTTCTTCCAATTTTGAGGTTGAGGGTAGTGGGAGGGGCTCCACAGCGTCACCTGCTAGTGCTAATGTTACTAGGAATGGGAGGTCATCCTTTTTTGTTCAACGAACCAGACATGGAGCACAACCTTCCATAAAATCAGTTGTTAAAAATAGGGAGAAGCAAGAAGCAAATAGAGTTATGGGGAAGTGCCTTTTTGGACCGACTTACCTCTCAACATTACCAAAACCAATCCATTTTGGCAGCCAATGTGTGATGTTATTGCTATTGTGGGCCCAAGGTACAAAAGTACTACATATGAGGAGTTGCAGGGACCAATCCTTCAAGTAGAAAAGTAGCACATCAACTCTAGATTGGCAGAGTTGAAACAGACATGGGAGGTCTCTAGATGCACAATGATGTCTAATCATTGGACAAATAGGAAGAGTAGGACCCTTCTAAATTTTTTGGTACAATGTCCTAAAGGTACCATGTTTATCAAATCAGTGGATGCATCAACACATATAAAATATGCAGTATTGATATGTGAGCTGTTAGATGGGCTTGTCCAGGAGATTGGTGCACAAAATGTGGTGCAAGTCATAACAAATAATGCAGCTAATTATGTGTCTACTGACAGGATGCTTATGGAGAGGCACCGTACATTATTTTGGACTCCATGTGTAGCACATTGTATTGATTTGTTGCTTGAGGATATGGGGAAACTCTCCTTCATCAAGGATAGGAGTGTCCCCAAGTTTATATATAACCATGCTTTTGTTCTTAGCCTCATGAGGAGATACACTAGAAACAAGGAGTTGCAACATCCTGCGATCACACATTTTGCCACCAACTTTATTACTCTTCAGTCTTTGCTTTGATGACAGTTTGAGTTGAAGCAAATGTTTGTTTCTGATGAGTGGCGTGATTGTAGATACAGCAGGAGACAAGATGGGGGAGCCATTGCAAAAATGATGTACACTGACACATTTTTGCAAGGAGTGGAAGAAGTGTGCTCAGTTAGTGAACCTATAGTAAAGGTTTGAGATTGGTAGATGGGGAGAAGCCTGCAATGGCTTATTTGTATGAGGCAATGGATAGGACCAAGGAGGCCATTCGTGCTTATTATGCAAACAAGGGTTCTATTGGGCTTAATAAACAGATAATGTTATGGGATGCAATTGATAGTCGGTGGACAGGGATGCTTCATCGACCCATTCATGCAGCAACACTCTTCCTCAACCCTGCATTTTCATACAAATGCGGCTTTAATTTTGATGGTGAGGTGATGGAAGGGCTCCATTCCTGTATTCATAGGATGGTACCTAATCATGAGCTTCGTAGCAAAATCAATCATGAGATACAGTTTTATCGGAATTGTGTTGGCCTATTTGGACTTGATGATGCTATTAGAGAAAGGACCCTCTTCATGCCACGTAAGTGACAACTCGTGACTCATTAGAATTTTCAAATTAGAATTTACTTATTTATAATTCTAGATTTTTTAAATTCAAATGTTTTATTTGAAAGTTTAATTATGTTTTAAGTTTTTAAGTTTTTTATTTCTTTAGTTTGTTGTAGATATTTGGTGGTGAAGCTATGGTGCAAGGGCACCAAATTTGCAGAAATTGGCCATAAGAATCCTGAGTCAAACCTGTAGCTCTTGACAGTGTGAGCGCAATTAGAGTGTATTTGAGAAAATACACTCAGAAAAGTGCAACAGGTATAACTTAAGCCTTCGGTTGAACAATTACATTTATTGTAATTTTAATTTATGACCCTCAAGTGTCAAGAGTCAAGACTCATTATTTTTTTAACACTCTTACAGGTTGGAGTTCTCACGCCTCAATGATTTAGTGTATGTGCATTACAATCTCCGACTTCGAGTGAAGCAAATAGAAAAACCAATGGATCCAGATACCATTTCCTTAGACAATATTGATGTATTGTCTCAGTGGAGAGTAGAGTCTGAGGTGCCCATCTTGGAGGAGTCACCTACATGGTTAGAGGAACCATTAGAACCGAAGCTGCAAGAGGAGGAGGACTCGAGGGAGGAGCAGCATGAGGAGGAGGAGACTGTGGGAGCGTCAACGTCAGCACCATCTACTATAGATATAGGAGAGCACAGCTCCATACCCAACAGTTATTATTTGACATTAAGTGCAAGGTTAGGGCCTTCTACTGCTACGGGCAGGTCTGGCAAACAACCCATCATGTTATCCCGTAAAAGAGGGAGAGGGCACTGATCTCAAATAGCTAACTGCTAGTTTTATTTGTTTTGCTACATATAACTAATGATGATGAGATACTTTTATATATGTGATGTTATTTTGTATTGGTTCACCATATTTGAGTCCTTGATTGGACAATTTTCAGGGATCAACAAGATTTGGTATCACCTTTGATGTATCATTTTTATTTTACATCCACTACATCATATATATTAGTGCTTTCTTCATATTTATGTGTCAATGTGTTTATTTCATGATGTTATTGTTTTATATGTTAAAAAAAAAAGTATATATATATATATATATATAATATATATATATAATTATGCATTTTTTATGTTTGTCAATATTTTGCTGATACCGATATTTTTAACACAGAACTAAAGTTCACAAGCAATTATTAAGGATAAGGAGAATTGGTTTTAATAGTTGTCCTACTAGATTCTCCAACATGGTATCAGAGCTAAGGTGAAGAAAAGGCAGCTTGGAGACCATCTTGTTGGCATAAGAGAAGGTTGCTTGTCAAAGAGAATCATTTGCTAAAGACACAAGAAAGGGTATAAGGAAGAAGAACTCATCATCTTAAGAAGGAGAAGCACTCATTGAAGGAAGGAAGGTTACTTCATTGAAGGGCTCATCATCTTCAAAAGGACATCTATCTCTCTTGAAAGCTCTTTGCTTTTAAAGGAACATCTTGAAGGAAGGTTGCTTTATCTTGAAAAAGAATATTGATCTCTCTCTCTCTTAGAAGGTTGTCAATTTGAAGGATCATTGGAAGAAAATTTTGTGCAAAGCATCAAATCCTAGGAATATCATCCACTCCTTGGAGCAGCTTGAAGACACTATTATTGAAGGCATCCTAGAAGTCATCACTTGAAGGACATCTTTGAAGTCTCTTGAAAATTCCTGAAGGCATCAAGTTGAAAGCATCATTAAGAACGACATTTGTTTTGACAAATAAGTACCATATTGTTCTCCATGTCTCAATCTACAAATCAAATGACTTCATTTTGCAAGGAAGGTAACAAGCTCGTTCAATCAGCAAACTTCCTAGCATGGAAAAAGAGGATTGATTTGGTGCTCAAAAAATTGAAGTCATGGAATATGTTCTTGGTGAAGTTACTCAACCAGATAAAGAGAAAACTCAAGAATTGGCAAGATATAAAAAGGGAGAGGTGAGGGCACCAAGGATTCTTATTGAATCTATAAAGGATCCTCATTCCATTTGTTGTTGATTTGAGTTCATCTAAAGCTATCTATGATAAGTTGGTAAAATTGTACTCTATAAGTACATCAAGTCAAAAGATATCCTTGAGAGATCAACTATATAGAACAAGGATGTCAAAGGATGAAGATATGTCCTCATATCTTATGAGGATCTAACAATTGAGGGACCAGTTGCAAGGGCTTGGGGTGTTGAAAAATGTAACTAAGTTCGGTCTTCATAAAATGCATTTGTCAAGCATTTTTATTATTTTTACAATTACTTATTAAAGCATGGGTTTCATAGTTGGGTCATCATTTTATTAGTCAAAGTCCCAATTGAAGACTCCTAGGATTAATAAAGAGTCATTGTATATTTTATGAGACCCTTCTTGGGTTTTCGAAAGATGTTAAAGAATTATTTTTGAATCAAAAATAAATTATGTAACCTCCACACCAAGTCAGCCTCAAGAAAATCAAGTCGGCCTCAAGGAAGGCAATTCGACCTCATTGGAAGGCTATATATACAAGGCAATTCGACTTCATTTGAGAATCCCACTCTCTCAAGCATAGTTCGATATTTGGAAGCTGGAAGTTGGAAGCCGGAAAAAGTGTGAATTTGAAGGAAGGGGCTAAAAGGATTGTGAGTTTGGTCAAGGAGGAGGGGAAGAAGAAAATATAAATTTTGGTGTGTCTCTCTCTCTCTCGTGGGCTGGTTTAGGAGATCAAAGTCTTCTAGTCAAGGTCGAAGCTGCTACTGATGCTGAAACCTGTCAAGTCGAAGTTGTTAGGGTCAAAGTGTTGCTACTGCTAGGTGTAAGGTTGGATCGAAGAAGGAGAGGTTGACTTGGTGTGGAGGAGGTCTTTGTCTAGGTTGAAGAGTCTCAAGGAAAACCATTGAAGGAAGAGAATTTGAATAGGTTTTCCCCTAGATAAGGGTTTTGCCCTAGCAGAGTGCCTACATCTTGTGTCTTGTGTTTTTGTGATCTTCATGCACACATAATTTGGTAATTGCTTGATGAAAGATAATATAACAAATAAGTAAAAGAAGCCAACATAATTCACAAGTAATTATCAGGAAAGAGAAATCTAACCCTAATCCTACTAGCTTTGATTTCTCAACATGGTATCAGCGCTGAGGTCGAAAAAGATTGAAGATCACTTTGTTGGCTTAAAGGAAATGCTTACTCCCTCTATGATAAGAATGGGATTCACTTCTACAGGAAGATGGATCAAGAAAATTGTCTACTACTTATTCAACAAGGTCAAAAGTCAAGGGCTCTTAGCTGCACTTACAGGATCCCTCAATGATGATAATGCATGGATCATTGACAGTGGAGCATCAAGACATATGACGGGGGAAAGTAAGCAACTACAAACTCTATCAAAGGAACCATCTTCCCATGCAGTGGAATTGGGAGACAACAAAAGCTATGTTGTTAGAGGCTTGGGACCAACTTCTTTGAAGCTAGAGAATGGAGCAAAACTACATCTCAACAACATACTATATGTTCTAGGTTTGAAAAAGAATTTGCTTTCAATTTCTTGCTTAGAAGATAAAGGGGATAGAGTTGCTTTTGTTGATGGAAAGGCCTTGGTTTGGGAGAAGGATTCTAGTATTGATAAAGCTAGGGTTATTGGAGTCCATGAAGGAAGTTTGTATAGAGTGATTACACCACCTTCTCAAAACCTAGTTCACATGGAAATCTCTCCTATTGAACTATGGCATAGAAGATATGGTCATCTTCACTACAAGGTCATTCCCACTCTTAAACATCTAGTTCATGGCATCCTTGATATCAAAGAAGATCGTGAAGGAGTTTGCAAGGGATGTTCTTTGGGAAAACATACAATAAAACCATTTTCAAATTATGAAACAAGGTCTAAATAAATATTAGACCTCATCCATTATGATGTGTGTGGTCCCATGTTTGATAAATCACTTGGAGGTCATATTTACTATCTAATATTTATTGATGATCACTCTAGAAAGACATGGCTCTATCTTCTCAAGAAAAAGGATGAAATATTTGAGAAATTCAAGGAGTTTAGATGCGAAGTGGAAACCCTGACCGAAAGAAAGATAAAAGCTTTGAGATCTGACAATGGTGGGGAATACACTTCTAAAGAATTATATTGTAAAGAAGTAGGAATTAAGAGGGAGCTTATTGTTCCCTACTATCCCGAACAAAATGGAGTGGCCGAAAGAAAGAATAGGACAATTGAAGAAGGTGTACGAACAATGCTACTTGATCAAGATTTTCCAAAGTTTCTATGGGGAGAAGCAGCAATGACAGTCGTATATATTCAAAATAGAAGTCCTCATAGAACTCTCAATAACATGACACCTAAGGAAGCATTCACAGGAAAGAAGCCAAGTGTCGACCATCTCCGAATCTTTGGGAGTCCTACATATATCCATGTTCCAAAGGACAAACGAAAGAAGTTGGATTCTACAAGCATCAAAGGGATCTTTGTTGGCTATAGTCTCTCCTCAAAAGCATATAGAATCTACATCAAGGAAGGGAGACACATTGAAGTAAGCAGGGACATTATATTTGATGAGAATCAAGCCTACAAAATATTGAAGGATATTCCTATTGATTCTGATGACGAAGATCTACCCATATTTGAAGAAGAAGAAGTACAACCCGACAACCCTTATGCAATTCAAGAGGAAGAAGAAGGACCAAGTGAGCCTATTCAAGCTATGGTCATACCAAGCACAAGGAAGAGGCCAAATTGGTTAAAAGCCACTCTTGAAGATTTTGAAGGGCATGGAACTGCGAATGGAACCTTCAGGGAAAGAAAAACGCTGAAGAGCTATTATGGATATGTTGCATATATGACAAGACTAATTGAAGCAAAACCATCTACATTCGAAGAAGTTGCTCATCAATAAGTATGGAAGAAAGCTATGCAGGAAGAATATCAATCCATGATGAAGAATGGGGTTTGGGAAATCGTTCCTAGACCTAGTGACAAATCAGTGGTCACCACAAAATGGATCTACAAGGTCAAACACGTTGTTGATGGAAGCATAGATAAATACAAGGCCAAATTTGTTGCAAGGGGTTTCTCTCACAAGGAAGGCATAGATTATGAAGAAACCTTTGCACCTACTGCAAGGTATACTACCATTAGATCTTTGGTTTCGTTCGCTGCTACAATGGGATGGAACATACATCAAATGGACGTGAAGACAGCATTTCTAAATGGGGCCATCGATGAGGAAGTATACATTGAGCAACCCGAAGGCTTTGAAAATAATAGCAGGGACACTCATGTCTGTAGACTCATGAAGGCCCTATATGGTTTGAAGCAAGCTCCTAGGGCATGGTATGCAAGAATGGATGCATCCCTTATGAGAATTGGGTTCGTGAAGAGTTTTGTTGATCCTAATCTCTACATCAAGGTTGTGAATAATGAGCCAGTCATTATTCTATTGTAAGTGGATGATTTATTCATCACAGATGTGGACAGAAGGATACAAGAATGTAAAAAGATGTTGGCAGCTGAATACGAGATGAAGGATCTAGGACTGACGCACTATTACCTAGGTCTGGAAGTATGGAAAAATCCTAGGGAGATATATTTGGGGCAAGGAAAGTACATCATCAAGTTGTTGCAAAAATTTGGGATGATGGATTCCAAGCCCATGACTACTCCTATGATCACCAATCTCAAGAAGTTGAGAAGCTCTGACTCAAGTCTCATGGATCCTACCTAGTACCTCCTATCGTCAGTTGGTCGGTTCTCTAATGTATCTGGTAAACACTAGGCCAAATATATGCTTTGTTGTGAACATCCTCAGTCAGTTTCAGTTAATGCCTCGTCATGATCACTGGATAGTTGCCAAGCATATATTGAGATATCTTCATGGTATGATACATCACTGCCTAAAGTACAATAGCAAGGAAGTCAAGTTGATTGGTTTCCCAGATTCTGATTGGGGTGGCAGTGAGATTGATAGAAGAAGTACTACCAGGAGGATGCTTTAGTTTGGGATCTGCCATGATCTCATGGATGAGTAGAAAGCAATATCTTGTTGCTTTGAGTAGTGTTGAAGCACAGTGCGTGGTTACATGTGAAGTAGGAAAGGAGGTTGTATGGTAGAGGAAGCCTTTGACAGATTTGTTCGAAGAGCCTCTAGATCCTACTGTGATTAATTGTGATAATAAAATTTGTATCAAGATGTTTGGAGATCTCGTGTTTCATGCTAGAATGAAGCATATCAACAATAAGTTTCACTATATTACAAACTTGGTGCAGGATGGGATCGTGAAGCTACAGTCTGTCCTGACAGATGATCAGGTAGTTGATATACTAACAAAGTCTCTTCCTAGTAAGAAGTTTGAGTATCTGAGAAGCATGCTTGGCTTAGTTGATAGTTTTGATTTTGTTGATGATCATAAAAGTTTGGAAGAGATTCGTTGAGGCCTTATGTGCGAGACACATTGCCTGGGAGGACATTTGGCTGACACTATGTGTTGATGTCTAGTTCCCGAAGTAGGGAGGGTGGCGTTGGTCATGGAGCTCTGACCTTGGATACGCACCTAGATCCCTGGGTCGATGGTTAACAAGTAAGCCTGATGGTACCTAAAAAGGCTAAAAGCTTTAGTCCCTCTTATTCCCACTTGGATACATTGCCTTGGTCAGGAATCTAGTATGTGGCATTGCAGTGCCTAAACTATTGAGAGACATTGGATGGATTACCCTGGTCAGGAATCTATTCCATGGCATTGCAGTGCCTAAACTCTTCATAGTTCATATAGTATGAATACCATGGCACTAGATTTCGTATGAATACCTCCCTAGTTAAGAGGGAGTGTTGAAAAATGTAACTAGGTTCAGTCTTCATAAAATGTATTTGTCAAAAGAATTTTTATTATCGTTACAATGATTTATTAAAGCATGGGTTTCATGCTTGGGTCATCATTATATTAGTCAAAGTCCCCATTGAGGAATACTAGAATTAATAAAGAGTCATTACAGTCATTGTATATTTTATGAGACCCTTCTTGGGCTTTTGAACGATGTAAAAAGAATCATTTTTGAGTCAAAAATAAATTATGTAACCTCCACACCAAGTCGGCCTAAAGGAAGGCAATTTGACCTCATTGGAAGGCTATATATACAAGGTAGTTTGACTTCATTTGAGGATCTCACTCTCTCAAACATAGTTCGATATTTGGAAGCTAGAAGTTGGACGCTAGGAAAAAGTGAAAAGTTGAAGGAAGGGGCTAAAAGGAGTGTGAGTTTGGTCAAGAAGGGAAGAAGAAAATCGAAATTTTGGAGTCTCTCTCTCGTGTGGGCTGGTTTAGGAGATCAAAGTATCCTAGTCAAGGTTGAAGTAGCTGCAGATGCCGGAAGCTGTTGTTGATGCCGAAACCTGCCAAGTCAAAGTTGTTAGGGTCGAAGTGATGCTACTACTAGGTGGAAGGTTGGATCGAAGAAGGAGAGGCTAAGTTGGTGTGGAGGAGGTCTTTGTCTAGGTTGAAGAGTCTCAAGGAAAACTATTGAACGAAGAGATTTTGACTAGGTTTTCCCCTAGATAGGGGTTTTGCCTTGGTAGAGTGCCTACATCTTGTGTCTTGTGTTTTTGTGATCTTCATGCACACATAATTTGGTAATTGCTTGATGAAAGATAATATAACAAATAAGTAAAAGAAGCCAACATAATTCACAAGTAATTATCAAGAAAGAGAAATCTAACCCTAATCCTACTAGCATTGATTCTCAACATGGGGAAGTCATTTCCGATTCAGAAATGACTACTTGTGTACTAAATGCTTTGCCATCTAAATGGAGCAGTTTTGCAACTAATGTTTACTCAAGAAAAGATACTACTCCCTTTGACGAACTCTGGGCTCAATGTATCTTGGAAGAAATAAGGATAAAGACAAAGGATGACACCGAATCAAATGAAAAATCTCAAGCCTTTGTTGTAAACTGCAAGAAGAAGAAAGGGATGTTTGGGAAGTCCAAAGGAAAACAAGATATGTCTAAAATACCATGCTATGGATGCAATGCATATGGACATTTTAAGAGGGATTGTCCAAAGAATCCTTAGGACAAGAAGAACAACAAAAGGAAGGAGAGAAGTGGAGCTCACACAGCTGAAGAAAAAGAAGAACTTGAGAAGAAGTCAAAAGGTGACGATCCCAAGGATCTATACTATTTAAGGAAGCTCCATTTCTATCAAGTTCATTTGCAGTTTTCTTTTATTAGAGAGTAGAAGTTAAAGTAGCATGCATCATTGCATTCTGTAGCAGAGTCTTGGTTTTTGTGAAACATGATAGAAAGAAGCATATGATGGTAGAAAATTTAGAGTCTATATGATCAATTTGCTTTGGAAGAAGTCATCTAGCTAACAAGAATGAGTAGATTGGGATCATCTTACACATCATAATTCATCCAAGCATCTTCTAACATAATGTTAGAGGCGATCATTTTGCAAGAAGGGTCACCAAGATCCTCCAATAAAAGCCATCATTTAGGGAAGGTTCTTTTGAAACTAGCATTATGACATAACTTGTATATTCCACTTAATATGGAAACAATGAAGGATAAAGGGATCCAAATGGTCGAGTTGCAGTATAAAAGGCATAATTGAAGTCTTTCTCCTCTTAAAGAAGGAAGCTTATCTTCAATAAGGATAACAGCTAGCTCATTCAAAGGAAGGACGGCTAGACCATTATATGGAAGAAAAGGTATGCATGTTTTTAGTAACTCTTCTCTAGAAGGTAAATTCATGTCTACAAGAATCTTGCAAAAAGAGTTGTTCATAAACAAAAGCATACGAAGTCTTCCATGTGGTTACTCGATGCTTGGAAGGAGTTGGTATGATTTGGAATGGCTAAAGATCAAGACTCCTCCACAAGATAGTATGACTTAGAATTGATAATACTAATCAAACATCAAATATGGTCTCCTGATGAAAGAAAGAGAGTTGATAATGATAACTCCAAAGAAGCAGATATTGTAGCTTGCTCCATGGACACTTTGATCGAAAGCATGGAGAAGGATTCTTATTCAATATAGACCATATGAAAAAATGTTAATGTTATGACAAGAGGCCATCATGTTGAGGTATGTACAATATTGATGTTTCGGTATTGGTTATCTGGTTGGTATATGGTTTTGCTACCTAGAAGGATATTGCATAAATACATAATGGCAATTGTTTGTGTTAAACTCAATTCAATGAATACATGGATTGAGTGGATGGTTTTGATAATCCTTGGAAGATTTTGCGGTCAAGATGTCTACATCATCTTGGGATTGAAAGGTAACAGTACATAGATATAACCTAATGTTTCAATGACAATGAATGTCACTTTTAGAGGGAGCTATGATTAACTCTACTTCGATTAGTTCAATATAATACCTTTGTTGATGATGACTAGAAGAAAGTGATATGAAAGGTTGATGGCCCGAACCCTGTCAAAGATATTGGCCCCATTACATCCAAGAAGATAAAAAGCTCAATATAATAAGATGCAAAGGAAAGGAGAAGCCATGCAGCTACTTGAAGATCTCCATGAAGAACTGGTAGCTGATTTATTGATGAAGACACATTATAGAGCTAACTTCTCAATTGAAAGGAAGTTAGGAATCTTCCCTATGCTTAAGAGGGAGGAAAAAGTCTCTTTAATTGTTTAAGAAGGAGCAAGGATATATTCCCTAATCAAGAAGGGATGAGGATCTCCTCTCTGGTTGAGAGGGAGTGATGTTAGACATCATATTCTCAATGTGTCATGCACTAGACCAGGACTAACAATCGTAAGTCTTAGTGAAGGCACTAGGAAGGAGAATGGAGGATTGGATAAGCATCTAAGATCAATACTCCTTGAGAATATAAAATCCAAGATAGGAAGTTGACCAACACTCTTTGAGGATTGGACAGGTATAACAAAGGGGGAGCTTGTTGAAAATGGTTATTATTAATGTCAAAAGTTATCTAAATGAAATAGAAAGATACATAGTCAAATAGCATATTCTAAGACCTTTCCAGTGGTATATGGCACTCCTAATTCCATAGGCATGAGGAGATATGAAATATTTTGTCAACATGACCCAACAAAAGTACAAGAAAACCCCATTTGGATACCTTATCTTTGAACGCTCTTTTACTCCAATTAACTAGCTAAAAATGGCGCATAGAATATATGATTGAAAAGCTTATTTTGAGACCTTTCCAACAATTTATGGCACGCCTTCTAACTCCTCTGAGGAGAAATGATTTTTTTGAATATTCATTATACATTCTGCCAATGGACAATCGGCCCTACCCTAGACCGCAAATGCACTATAAATAGACGTGAGAAGGAGCATTTCTAGCCACCACTCAAGAATCTAGATCTTCTTTTAGGAGAACAAAGGAGCAAACTTGAGGTTCATACCTCATGTACCAGCAAGAAGTGAAGTGAAGCTAACCTAGGGAAGCCTTTTGTATAAGGTTTTTAGGTATAATTCTTGGGAAGGGTTTATGTTCTATTTGAGGCTTGTTGAGGTTGAGTTTTGTTGTTAAGGAGGCCAAGTTCAGGGTTTGTTGGAATGAGTTATGGTGGATCCTATTCTAGTTTGAGGCTGAGTTGTAGTCCTGATCAGAGGTCGAGTTGCAGTCTTCGTTAGAAGCTAAATTATAGACTTCTACTAGTTGGAGGCCAAGCTTTGTTGGAGACCGAGTTGCAGTCCTTGTGGAGGCCAAATTCTAATCTAAACTGGGTACAAGCTACCAAGAGGGTAGACCTTTTTTTGTATAAGTTCTAAGCCTAAATATTGTCTCTTAAACAGTAAAACAGTTGTAAGTTGGTGCTTACTAAGGATTGGTGTCCTCATCTTCTTGACAAGTTGGAGCCTACTATTTTTGTAAGTTGTTGCTTACATAGGATTGATGTGCTCACAACTAGTTGTAATAAATTGAAGATTGTTTGAAAAGAATTTCTACTTCAAGTATGGCTTCTCACTTTAAAGCATTGTGTTGATGACTGATTATGTGATGAGATTTTATTTGTAAGATTATTTACGTGCAAAAGTTTAAAACTAATTGATATTGATTCACCCCGCCTCTCGGTATTACTATGTATTTTCAATAGAAACTCTCATCAAGCATAATGTCATGCCCTTTTTTGGAAATAAATGTTATGAAAGTACATGAGATGGGCTAGATGGATTTCCCATCATCATAATCAACTCCATCCTTGAGGGGAAGACCTCAAGACATGCCTCAAAATGCCTCCTTGTGTCAAAAGCATGATTTAGGTGCCTTGCATCATCTTCAAGGGGGCTAGACGTATGACATGGTACAATCTCTCTCTAACATTGGGGCTCCAACTGGTAGTACAAACCATCCCTTGTCATCTTGGGGATGGCCATCACCATTTGGACTCCGAATCAAGTCATGTGCATCAAACAATATCAAGACCAACTTGGAGGCATGTTAGGTCCATCAGGTACATCATCAAGAATCTCCAACATCAAGCAAGAGGAGCTCAATGTTTTAGCATCTAGGGTGCTCTGAGGTGTCAGTCATTTACTGGAGTCATCAAACTATCAAATAATCTGCTCTGGAGGGGCAACACTTCATCTATAAGGTCATCACTACTCCCTGGAAGTGTGATACAACCTCGGCATCATGTGTAGTGTATGCATGGACTATGCCTTAAAGGCCTTTGTTGCTCTATGAAGGATCGTCTAGAAGAACCATCTGAAACTCAAGTGAAAGTTACCAATCGTTAGAGACAATTACCATAAATGCATCATAGTGGACCATACTTAATTTTCAAGGGCATAATAATTCTTCAAACCAGTACCACCTTCGAATATCTAACTAGACCAAGTTTCGTAAAAGTGTTCCCTACATTGTAGGGAAGGCTAAATGGTCAACCCTATTAGGTGCTTCCAATTGTCTAAGGGGAAATGACATGTCCTAGATCAGCCTTTCAATTCAGAGGTGTTTGTAATAATGTGGCAAAGAAGGGGAAATGCTTCACAGCTAGGTGTTGTGGTCATGGGACTAGCCAATGGAGGTCCATCATCCTGAGTGTATAGATGTGTGGAGGGAGCAATAATGGAGTTGTGAGTTACCTCTTTCCTTGGCCTACCTTTTCCACCCCTCTACTGCACTTTTTACTTCTTTTTGTTAATGCTTTGATAGCGAGACAGCTCAAGTGTCCAAGCTTGATTTTAATGATGTAGCATTGATTTACCCCTTAACAATGAGTCAACTTCTTGTTCATTAAGGTTGGGACATGCAAGAGTTCCTTATTATGTGACAGAGCATCAAGTGCTCATGAACCGAGGGATGGCTAATGAGGGGGGTAGAGCTCATGCTAGGCTTTTCCCCACACGCTAATTAATGTCCCAGCCATCTTTTGCATTTTAACTTTTCTTTTTATTTCATTGTGGCCATTTTATGCTTTTACCTTTCTTATAGTTGCATCAACCTCCAAAACAAAGTTTTCGGCTCAAACCCAAGGATGAGGACATGAGGGTGCCATTCCCAATGAACCAATGACAACAAACCCAATGGATGGATATGAAATCAAGTGAATGGTGAAGAGTCATAAGTATAGAGTGGTTATGGGCGTGCTACTTCAATCCAAGTTTCCCAAGTAGTGTCCCTCCTATAACCTTAATGTCTCAAAGGAGGTCCCACTAAAATAGGGTCAAAAACCAATCCCCCTAGTAAAGTGAGAAAACAAGTTTACAATAAAGGTTGGTCAATCATCCAGATCACCCCTTAATCCATGTTAGAAAGCCTAAAACATTAAATAAAAGCACATGATTGCAAAATGGTCGAAGTACCTGTTGAGTGGTGACCCACTTTCCTTCAAGAGGAATGTCAGATGGCAAGAGGTGTCATACCTATGCAAATGGCGGAGAAATGTGGCATATCATAATACACTAAGCAATGTAGGGTTGTTGGCTAACTAGCTATCCAAAGTAGGAGAATAATTTTCTCCTATGGGGGTACCCACACTTTGGTGGGTAACATTTGGCTCCAACTTGAAGACGTGTGCTCACCATAGAGCACATGATCCATATTCTCAAATGGGGATTTCATGAGAACCCTAGCAATCTCTGGGCTCACAGACCTATTACCTGCACAGCCAAATAAACTTGCTTGCTAGCATGTGTACAAAGTGTTGATCATCACCCTTGTGTTTATACGATATATAAAACAACACTAGTAGGAAAGTCAACTAAATGCAATCTAATCTATCTAGTATGCAAACATGTCAGCATGAATAATTAATAAGTAGGATGCACACACAACTGTAATGCAACTATCTATTTTAACTTACACTAGCATATAATACATCAACTAAGTAAAGTCATACAACCAATCTAGCCAACATATGATAAGGTCAATATCACACTTCTTACCCCTATAACTAATCATGAGATAGAACAAGGGAACATCGCAATCAACCATATCATAACACTCAAATGTTGGATCCAAGCCATAAGGGTGGGAGGTGGGAAAGTGAATGAATCACGGATTAGTGTTGCCACTAGGAGAAGAAGATGAAAAGGGGAAAACCCATTTTGCATACACTCTTGAATCCTTTCTTGCAACCTAAATATGAAGTAATCAATGATAAATTTTAGACATTCTTGGCCAATAGCTATCTTAGGCACACAGCTGTCATTGATGTCACCAAGGACATGATGTGAGTGGCATGAAAGAGATGGCTAGAGGACAAGGCCTCAATGGACTAGGTACTCATCACAATAGTCAGGGCCAACAAAAGTTGGCTCATCATATGCAAAATTTATGAGACCCGAATGTGACTAAGGAATGATAACAAGAAGTGAAGATGGCTCAAATAATTTAGTAGTAATATCTTCGTGATCATCATATGGAGTGCAAGGCAAGATATTAGCATCATCATCAGTATCATAAATCAAACCCTTGCCAAAAGGATGGCCAATCATATCCCATTTCCCTTCATTCATGTGCGAAAATTCATCAATGTTAATCTCTAAGGAATTAATGGGATCACCCTTTTCAAGGCCTTCACAAGGTGTACAATCAAACTCAATATCCATGAAAAAGGTGGAGCTTGCAAATGGCAAAGCATCATCTTCAACAGGGTTTACTCTACTAACACTAGATTCCTCTCCTAAATCATCACTTTCTTCAAGATCGCCTTCAACATATTCCTCTTGATGATCCAAAAGGGTCTCTTCCTCTTGCTCGTGGTATTCTTCTTCATCCCAACCATGATTTTCTTCATCAACAAAATGATCATGATTTCCCTCAAGGTTTTCTTTAATATGCTCCACTAGATAATTAGAGGTGGTTTTCTCTTCTTGACGATAGTGATCTTCTTCCTCAACTTCCTCCTTTATACCTTTAGAGGGATCAAAAGTGCATTCCCTTTCGATGGCCATGGCCAAATCTTGAAGGGTATCTTCACAATTTGAAACATCAACCCCCAATACTCAAGAAATTTTTCAATAAATATCTTAATGGAAGGGATGCTTTTAGGTTCACAAGAATATCTAACCCACTCTCTTTGATCAATCCCAAGAGAATTAATGAACAACCTCATGAGAGCATCCTCATGAACCATATTGATCTTTGAAGAATACTTGATGAATTTTACCACACGATCCATAGCTAAAGAAGGATCACCATCAAATTTTGGAACATTTGTCATACAATTTGTACCATAACGATTATGATTTCCAAGAATATCCTTAACATCTAGAGCAAAGTATATTTCATGCAAATCCCACGGATCTATTGTCTTGAATCTTGCATGACAATAAACTGTGGAGTCGTCGAGTTGAACTCAAAATGTCTTGAAAGATGCTTGCTTCACCCTATAAGCATGGAAACATTTTAAAGCTCAATGAAGGACTAGGTCTTCATTCTTCGACAGATGAGCATATCTATCTTTGTCTATGGGATATGCTCAATCAAGAAAATGGAGCTTACACTTCAAATTATAAGGAGATTGACTCAACCTCTCCCCAACAACAACGCCAGAAATGTTACTTCAAAATCTAGCAAGCCTTGCGAGAGGACTCATAAGGCAAAGGCCAGAACTTGTTGCAACAATGAGGTAGATTGCCATTGTCACCTCAACAACCTTCCTCTTGCTCTTTAGTGGAATTGCACCACAAGGAAGGCTTCTCAATTATCATCTAAGAGGATATTCTATGTTATAAGGCTCAAGGTGATAAAAGCATAGGCTAGGTTAAGATACTCAATGATGAACAATGGCTCAAGACTCTTTAATAAGGGATAGCTTATCATGCACCTAGACTAGCAAAGTGTTGGAATTTTTAAGTCTAACTGTTAGAAACCCTTCATGTACTTTTCTTATTTATTTCTGCCTACTTGTTCTGATTAATTAACAAGTTATTTACCATGTAAATATTGAAAATAAATACAAGTACATGCTCAACACATTACAGATCACCAACTAAAGGAAACAAAACAAGCACGCAAGTGACACCGTTGTTTTTGGACCAATGTCCCCGGAAAAACCCAATGCAGGAAAATCGATGCAGCTATCTGAGGGTTTTATTATTATGCAGTTTCTGAATACAATCTAGGTGCCAAAATCGGCTCACCCGACAGAGAATAATCTCAGCAATAGTACCTCTCTACTCGGAAGCAGATATTCCGCCTGAAACCCCAGATAAACACTCCGACAGCTCCCAGCTCCAATCTGCCCCACGAAAACCCCAGCGTCAACCTCTAGGGACTGCGTCATCCCTTTCTGGCCCAGTGTCACCCTAGCTCACCCTGCATCAACCTCTGGAAGGACTGCATCAGCCCTTAGAGCCTCTGCATCACCCACGCTAGCTCTCTGAGGCACTGCGTAGCTCCTAGTTGCCTCTGCGTGAGCCTTGGTTAGCTCTGCGTGAACCTCTGGCTGGCTCTGCACCCCTCTCTCTCAGCTTTTGCGTTGATCCTTCTGGTACTATCTCTACCTCTCTGCTTCTGTATTCACTGCCCCTCAGCTGCAACTCTGATCACTCTTTCGACTTCCTCAGCAAACCCTGCCCCAGAAAATCGAAATCTTGATCAACTCGATGTGTTCTCCAAGTGACCCTCAAGCCTCCTCTTATACTTTTCTCATTGACAATTCAACAGCCGAGATTAAGTCCCTAATCAACAGCTAAGATTAACTCTGGCTTGATCCATGACTTTTGGACCCTTCTAACACAGTTTTATATTAATTCACATTAATATTTTATTTTCCCTAAGTTTATACATAGGGACTCCATTAAAAATATTAATTATTTTAATATCTCCCAAATTGTTTAGAATCTGCCCAAACCATTTCTGGGTGATATTGGAGATCTCATGTGCTTTAGCCTCTCCATCGATTTTCATGGCTAGAGCACATCCAATGCTACCCCAAATCAACACTCCCTCTTAGCGAGGATTGTGCTCTAGTAATACTCCTCACTGAGTATCACCCTGATCATTCGGCATCGGTCCCTGTGTTGATGTTAAGCCTACTACCCAACATCCTTTGCACTATTGCATCATGTACTGCTACCCATGGCCCTGCCACTGCCACTGCTACATTTGTACAGCAACTACCTCTACATCCGTGCTGCTGCCTATGGCCCTGCCACTGCCACTGCTACATCTGCACTACATCCCCTCTCATCATGTTGCATCGTGCTGCCCATAGCATTGCCACTACTACTTGTTGCACTGCAACTCAGTTACTGAGAAGTAAGTAACTGATCCTCCCAACTCTAACATCTCTGTTAGGCTAGAGACACCCTCGATGCTGAAACTCCCTCTGTCGTTGACAAGTGCTCCCTCTCTGACCTCTGCACTGCTGCAATAACTCTATGCATCTCGCACTGTTGCCTCACGCTATCTTGGGAATCCTGCACTATAACTCCCTCTGTCGCTCCATCCGCATCTGTCTCTACTGACATCCGCCAGCACTGCTACTCCTCTTCGAGGCTCCCGTAGCAAGGTATAATCCAAGAAGCTGGGTACCTCAAGGATCCTGCCCCTGATTGCCTGTAGTCCGTCTGACTACAGCTCGATGTCTCCCCACTTCCTCTCAAATGGCGTGTGAGCACTCATGGCACAATCATCATCTATCTCCACTTCCTTCTCCGCCCTCGCTGGCACAGCCTTGGTCTTGGAAGCCTCTCCCTTGCTCTTCTTCCTCGGACACTGGCTCGCATAATGACCCAGTTCCCCACAGTGGAAGCATTTGACCTTGGAGAGGTCCTTCTTCTGTTTCTCTTGCTTTCCTCAGATGCTAGGGCAGCATCCTCTTCTTCCTCCTTCTTGATTCCAATCCCCTTGACGTTGCTTCATGCCTTGCTTAGCCTTCTGATCTCTTCTTGGCGAAGAGCTGCCCACATTTCCTCCCAATCTGGAAGGGTCACCCTGCCCAGTATGCTCTAGACAAACACCTCCCAGTCTTCTGAGACTGTGTTTAGGGTTGTTCTCACCATCAATTCTTGATCCAGCATGGCCCCTATGGAAGTTAGTTGATCCTGGATCTCCTTCAATCGACCAAGGAAGGTATCGATCTGTTCTCCCTTCTGCATCTGGTATGACCGCAGCTGATTTTCTAGTAGCATCTTCCTCTGCACGAAAGTATGCTGATACAATTTCTTTAGGGCCTCCCACATCTCATTTGTTGTATTCTTCTCGACAATATGTGGTACTACATGGTCCTTGACCCCGTCAAGGATGATGCTCTTAGCCCTCGCCATTGCATCCTCGTACTTATCGTTATTAGTCGAGTCAACTGGGACCGCTATTGTTCTCAAGGCGAAGTGCTTGAGACGGTTCCTATCTAGAACGGATAACATTCTGACCTTCCAGACTACGAAGTTTGAGGCTCCGTCTTGTCTGTCCTAGTCCCTTACCCTATTCACTGCCATCTCGTTGCTCCTCTACTTCCCTTTTGGAAGTTCTCGGTGTGACTCCCTCTGAGCCTCGATTTCCCTCTTGGAAAGCCCTCTGCCAATGTCGAGATGCCCCCACTCCAATCCTTAGTGCAGCTACACCACTGATCCGGACTTCCTGGCTAGAAATCCTCGACAAAAACTCCCTCCTCCTTGGTCTTGCCCTGTTAGGTACTGTTCTGACCACAGTACCCCACCAGCTTCACTCTGCAACTCACCCACAGCGTCCTATACCTCAGCAAACTGAAGGTTAGAGCTTCTAGGCTCTGCGCAATCCTGGCACCAGCAAAATCCGCAACTCCTGGCCACAGGCATCAATCCTTCCTAACTGAGAAAGATGACTGGGCACTACGTAGGTCATCTTTCCCACCCCTCAAACTTGATGACGCAGGCACTACGTCACCCCTTCCTTGTTGCTTCTATGCTAGGAATAGCTTCTGTCACTCGGGACAATTGTTTTCTGCTACTGTTGCTCTGCTCGGCTGATGTCCTAAGTTATCCTATGATCTGCAACCATGCTCTGATACCATGTTGTAATTTCTAAGTCTAACTATTAGAAACCCTTCATGTACTTTCCTGATTTATTTCTGCCTACTTGTTTTGATTAATTAACAAGTTATTTACCATGTAAATACTAAAAATAAATACAAGTACATGCTCAACACATTACACATCATCAATTGAAGGAAACAAAACAAGCACGCAAGTGACACCGTTGTTTTTGGACCAATGTCCCAGGAAAAACCCAATGCGAGAAAACCAGTGTTTTATTATTATGGAGTTTCTGAATACAATTTGGGTGCCAAAACTGGCTCACCCAACACAGAATGATCTCAGCAGTAGTACCTCTCTATTCGGAAGCAGATATTTCGGCTCAAACCCCGGATAAACACTCTGACAGCTCCCAGCTCCAATCTGCCCCATGAAAACCCCAGCATCAGCCTCTAGGGACTGCATCAGCCCTTTCTGGCCCAACGTCACCCTAGCTCGCCCTACGTCAGCCTCTGGAGGCACTGCGTCAACCCTTAAAGCCTCTACGTTACCCACGTTGGCTCTTTGAGGCACTGCGCAGCTCCTGGCTAGCTCTGCATCCCTCTCTCCCGACTTTTGCGTTGATCCTTCTGGTACTACCTCTACCTCTCTACTTCTATATTCACTGTCCCTCAGCTGCAACTCTGATCACTCTTTCAACTTACTCAACAAACCCTGCCCCAGAAAATTGAAATCTTGATCAACTCAGTGTGTTCTCCAAGTGACCCTCAAGCCTCCTCTTATACTTTTCTCGTTGACAATTCAACAGTTGAGATTAAGTCCCTAATCAACGGCTAAGATTAACTCTGGTTTGATCCATGACTTTTGGACCCTTCTAAACTTAGGGACTGCATTAAAAATATTAATTATTTTAATATCTCCCAAACTGTTTAGAATCTGCCCAAACCATTTCTGGGTATTGGAGATCTCATGTGCTTTAGCCTCTCCACCGATTTTCATGGCTAGAGTACATCTAATGCTACCCCAAATCAACACAAAGGCACATATGGCCTGTGGTTTATTGATATGTAGCAACGAACGAGTTCTTAGGCACATATGAGACAAAGAAAGGGTTTACTAAGAGATAGGATCAACAAGGGAATAACACAAACCCTCAAATTAAGCCTCAAGTTGAAGCCCAGCTAGGGTTAGGGTTTCTAGGGCACAAAATATTTAGATAAGGGTGATGTCAAGCCTCTTACAAGAAGTTTCACGATGCAAAATGAGGGATTTTGAGTTAAAATGATCAGCAAGGCAAAACGTAGGTTTTATTACCACTAACATTCAACTACAAGAGCCCTAAATCAATTAGGCCCTACCTAAATGCCATAGCGGCTTTCCTTAAAAGGATTAGAAGATAGAAAGAAGGAAAAATATTAAGTTTCTCAAAGTTTTTTATCAACACAAAGGTTGTTAGTGCCTAATCCTACTTGGGTGATGGAGTCTTTAGGGCTACTTCAAGAGATAAAAGAAAAATGCTTGGAGTAAGGGGGAAAGCCTCTTGTTTTCACTTATATAAACCCGAATTGTCTTTTTTGTAAGGGGAGAAAGCACAATAGGAGGTCTCTTATGGATTTCAATGAAGAAACATTCAACATGCAAAATTATCCAAGATTTTCCATCGACAATTTGCATTTAGACATGGAGCATAGAAAAACCCTAGAAATAATTAATTACATGTAAAATAATGAAAATCTGCAATAAACTTACAATTTTTCCATGAAAAAGCCTTCTTTCAATCTGAGAAAAGCATCTCCAAGACATAAGCCAATCTCCAATAGCAAGAGCACCATAAAAATTACATCTCCACAAGTATGAGTTCAAAAAAGGCTAAGTCAAGCTCTCTAGAAGAGACCCAAAATCCAAGTGTGATGATGAAAAGAATGAATGGAAGGATCCTCAATTTCTATGAGTTTTGTCCTTCTGTTTACAACAAATATTAGCCTGCAATGCCTATGACAAGTTTAATTTTGAGTGTGAATCAAGATAGTGGGTTACAAGCCAACCCAATAGCTCATAATAACAAAAATATGCCATAAAAGCCCACATATGTGGGTCAAAACTCTCCTCGAGCAAGACATCATGCCCTTTTCGGGCAATAAATGTTATGAAATACATGAAATGGGCTAGGTGGATGTACCATCATCATAATCAACTCCATCCTTGAGGTGAAGCCCTCACAACATGCCTCAAAATGCTTCCTTTTGTCAAAAGCATGCTATGGGTGACCTCCATCATCTTCAAGGGGGTTAGAAGTATGACATGGCACAATCTCTCTCCACCGTTGGGGCTCCAAGTGGTACTACAAGCCCTCCCTTGTCTTCCTGGGATGACCATCATCATCTAGACTCTAGATCAAGTCGTGTCCATCAAATATTGTCAAGGCCAACCTGTAGGCATGTTAGGTTTGTTGGGTACATCATCAAGAATCTCCAACATTAAGCAAGAGGAGCTTAGCGTTTCAACATCTAGTGTGCTTTGAGGTGTCAATCATCTGTTGGAGTCATCAAAGAGCCCAATAATTTGCTCTAGAGGGGCAACACTGCAATAGCAAGGTCATCACTACTCCCTTGATGTGTGGTACAGCATGGGCATCATGTGTAGTGTAAGCATGGAGTGTGCCCTCAAGGCCTTTCGGCTCTATGAAGGACCACCTAGCAAAAACATCTCAAACTAAAACGATAGTTACCAATCATTAGAGACAATGACCATAGATGCATCATAGTGGACCATACTTAATTGTCAAGGGCATAATAATACTTCAAATTGGGATCACCTTCAAGTATCTAACTAGACCAAGTCCCATAAACCTGTTCCCTACCTTGTTAGGGATGGCTAGATGGTGAACCCCTAAAGGGGAGGTGACATGTCTTAGGTCAACACTTCAATTTAGAGGTGTTTGTGATAATGTGGCAACAAAGCGGAAATGCTTCATGGCAGGCGCCATGGTCATGGGACCAACTGATGGAGGTCCATCATCTTGAGTGTATGGACGTATGGAGGGAGCAATTGTGGAGGCATGAGTTACCCCTTTCCTGGGCCAGCCTTTTCCACCCCTCTAGTGCACCTTTTCCTTCTTTCTGATAATGCTTTGATAGGGAGCATACCTCAGGTGTCTAAGCTTGCTTTTTATGATATAGCATTGATTTACCCCTTAATGATGAGTTTGCTTCTTGTTTATTAGGTTGGGACATGCAAGGGTTCCTTATTATCTGATGGAGCATCAAGTGCTCAAAAACCTAGTGATAGCTAATGAAGGAGATAGAGCTCATGTGAGGCTTTTGCCACATGCTAATTAATGTCCCTGCCATCTTTTACATTTTCACTTTTCTTTTTATTTCATTGTGGCAATTTTATACTTTTACCTTTCATGTAGTTGCGTCAACCTTCAAGGCAAAGTTTCTGCCCAGACTTAAGGATGAGGATATGAGGGTTCCAATCCCAATGAACCAATGATAGCAAAACCAAAGGATGGGTATGAAATCAGGGGAATGGTGAAGAGTGGTAAGTATGGAGTAGTTATGGGCACGATACTTCAATCCAAATTTTTCCAGATTTGAGGCTTCTACGACCTGAGTTCTATTGGGAAGTTGTTTCCAAATCCATCACATTGGAGTTTGGACTTATCGACATTTCGAACCTGCTCATGAGGTTCATGATTAGGATGAGGATGTGAAAAATTTGATCGTGCCAAGAAGTAATAAATAGGAAAGGAGGGCAAGGGAGAAAAAGAACCGACACAGAAGGAAGAACCCTAAGAGTGTTAGAAAAATAAAAAGACAAATGAAGAGAAAGCAAAATCAAAATTATTAGAGTATTATGATTAATAGGAAAGAATCTAATATGAATAACAATAATTATATTTAAACATAATAACAATAATAAATATCCATATTAATTTTAATAATAATACTAATTACTACTCATTAATACTTGTACTATGTTAAATACCTAAGATTAATATAAATGCTTCACAGTTTAAATATAACACTACCAATACTCAATTACTTGAAACTTAATATTACTAATATATACTAAGTCTTAATATAATGTTATTCATTTTAATATTAATACTTAATGTTCATATTAATATTAATATTCATACTTATTAATACATAATAATCTATACAATATGTATTAAGTACTAATTGTAACTTAATAGTAATACATAATGTACATATTAATATTAATATGAATGCTTATTAATATCTATACTATACTTATTAATAGATATTTAATGTTTAATACTTAGTTACTTATACTAGTATTTAAAACTTAATATAACCTAATATACTAATATATAAAAACTACTATATTAATAGTACTCATATTAATATTAATACCAATACTAATTATACTTGTACTATACTTATTACCTAATATTAATGTGTGTATTTAATATTAAATAGAAAGGCCTATTGCCTTGAAATTGATAAAAGGGAGGATAAGGAAGGATCAAACAAAAGGAGAAACTAAGAAGAGGAGACGGAAGAAGACAAAAAACAGAAGGAAAAGAAGAGGTCCCACTGGACTAGGGTCAAAAACTACCCCCCCTGGTAAGGTGAGAGAACAAATTTACAGTCAAGATCGGTCAATCATCCAAATCACCCTTTAATCCATGTTAGAATGCCCAAAACATTAAGTAAAAGCACATTTGCAAAATGGATAAAGTACCTGTTGAGTAGTGACCCACCTTCCTACAAGAGGAATGTTAAAAGGTGAGACCCACCTTCCTACAAGAGGAATGTTAAAAGGTGAGAGGTTTTTGACCAATGCAAATGGCAAAGGAATGTGGCATATCATCATATATTGAGCAATGTAGGGTTGTTGGTTGGCTAACTGTCCAAAGTAGGAGAAAAAAATTATCCTTTATGGTTAACAACTTTTTGGTGGGTAACAGTGTATCTGGAACAGTATGTTGCATTTTTGAATGCCCTGTGCAATGAAGTAAGTTGTAAATTAATTGTTGACATATTCACCTCCACTATTTGTTCTTAACCTTTGCAGTTGATGTCTAGATTGTTTTTCTACAAGAGCCTTATAGGACAAAAACAAGTCAAAATGTCGCTCTTCAGTTTTAAGAAATAAATCCAAGTGCATATGGAGAAGTCATCAATGAAAGTTAAGAGGTACTTGAACCCACGGAAGGAAGGAGAAGAAAGTGGACCACATAAATCATTGTGAACAAGTTGTAAAGGGGTTGAAGCATACCAAGAGGCATATTTGTCAAAATTGTCCCAATGATGTTTGCCAAGAACACAACCAGCGCAAACACCATCTTTGCAGGGAATGAGGTGAAGACCACCCACCATATTTTGATTACATAATTGTTGTAATGTGTCATACTTTAGATGACCAAATTGCTCATGTCAAAGTTTGCTCAAGTTCACTATGGGCAATAAAAACTAAGGGAAAAAGATGATGATCCAAAGTTGTCAAACTTGTACAGCCGAGTAATATCATCAACTATTCCAATTGCAACGACATGCTTAGGATCTTTGAACCTTTTACAACTTGGTGAAGTGAAAACTCTATTGTTTTACCTTCACCTAAATGAGTGATCTAATATACTGATAGAAGGTTGTAGGAAATACTTGGAACACATAATACATCATTGAAATGACCATTATCTACTTGAGTTGTTCCAGACCCTACAACACTAAGAGATCTATCATCACCAACAAATATTTGTTTGGTGTTACAATCATTAAGATCAAAAAAAATGGCTTTATCCTTAGCCATATGATAAGGATCTCTAAAATCAATAAGCCATTCATTAGAAAAAGAAGTAGAGGTTGCACTGAAGGAGAAACCAAAAGAAGAAAGTGCATGTCCATGATAAGAAGTGCTAGAAGAAGAATCAAGGTCGACATTGTGCTTCTCCATTATTGCTTCCAAGGCCTTCATCTTTTTAAAACATTTGGACTCTAGATGATCACCTTTCCCATAGTAGTTACAATGTTTGTCAATCTTCTTACTCTTTGATTTTGGTCCTTTGTCACCATTAGGACTTGTGGCTAGATAATAGGGTTTGGAACCTTTATTTTGCTTGTTGTTACGAGGATGTTGCTTCTTTGGATGCTTGGTTTTATCTTTTTGGCCTTGTTAGATGTACATGCAATGCTAATCACTCCAATATGCAAGAGCTTGTCTTGCTCTCTAATCAGAAAGTCACAAAAAGTTCCAAGAGAAGGTTTTTTATAGGCAAAAAATGCAGATACAAAAACAAAATATGTAGAACCAAGCTTTGAAAGAATAATATATGTGCAATGTTCCTCATCTAGATCAACTTGACAGTCTTTAAGCAAATGTCCAAGTGTTTTATTATTGGATAAGTAATTTTCAATGCAAGAGAAATCATTAGGACTTAAATTCATGATCTGATTTTCATGTTGATGAGATCTAAGAATATTAGGTTCACCAGATATCTTTTTCAATTTTTCCCAAACTTCATTTAGAGCATCGATTCCTTGAATGTGAAATCAGAAGTCAAGAGAAATAGACATTTTGGTTAATCCATGTGCTTCATCACTCCTATTATCCCATTTAGATTTCTTATCAACATCAATCAGGGCATTTTCTTGTCCCAAGGTAATCTACTACAATCCTTTACTTCTTAATACACTGTCGATGTGGGATTTTCATGAGAAGTAAGTGGTATTGGTAAGCAAAAGTTCACTTGGAGTGTTCAAATTTAAATATGTAGATAATATGGTTTCAAACATTGAAATTGACTATCTGGATGGAAAGATCTCAAAAAAGTAGGTTGTTTCAAAAAAACAGCATTGAAAACAGATTTTGTATGTGAAAGTTCTGCTCACTTTTACAAATAAATTACTTTATGAAGTGACCTACTTTTATAAAAGAAGTGAGAATCCCTTTTACAGTGAAAATGCTTTCTAAATTAAAGTTGTATGCAAAAATAAATTTAAAAATATTAAAGTTATTTTATAGTGGTTCACTTCTATATGACAAGCAAAATACACTTTACAGTAAAGTTATGAAATAACTTAAGTTTGCATGAACTTTTTCAAAAAGTAACTTAAAAAGAAAAAATTGAACTCAAGACATGTTACTAAATTAGGTAACCTTTAACCAAGTGAGCTAGTGAAAGATACACAACAATAGTAGTTGAAGAGGGTGGGGGTGTTGATGGTGTTGGTGTTGGTGGTGTTGTTGTTGTTGGAGCTCTTCCTTGAACTGCCTAATTGCCAAAAAAGATGTGCTCATCCAAAAACAAACAACAGTTCGAAGAAAAAAATAAAAATAAAAAATAAAAAACAAAAATACAATACTCAACAATGGGATTAGATCTTGGTTAGCTTACCCAGAAAAAGCAAGTTTTCTCCTTGTTTTTTTATTTGTCGAGGTTGCACAAAGTGCACAGCAAAGAGCATATGCAGTCAAGAAAATACTTTCTGTTCTGTTTATGTTTTGCCAAGATCGCAGAGGAGTGCAAAGCGAAGAGCATACGTATACCAAAAAGAGTAGCAAACCGAGAATATAAAACAAAAAACTGAAATATGAACTCCATAAAAATAAAAAATAAAAATGGTGTATTTACATTGTATACCTCTAGATCTGGCGAAAAATGTTGTATCCCGGACAAACGGGCACCTTTTCAAATGGAACGAAAGGCGTTGTTAGCTGAAAATAGTGTTCTAAATGTAACGAAATAGTTTGTTTAAGCCAAAATGATACAGAAATAGCAAATCTCAAAAATGGGGCAACACGCGCTTCAAAATCTCAATCACCAAGGTAGCAATTCTTCAAACAAGCCTTGATTCCATGTGCGGGTAAATAGGGTATTCCATAAAGGATGAAAACCTTCAATAACCACTCACACAACTAGATCAAAGATCACAACACCAATATTTTTACGTGGTTAAAACCCTTTGAGAGGAAAACAGTCCATGGCCCTAGCCAACACAGCCACTTGAAGCAATTTTACTAATGCAAAAGAAAATATTTTACATAAAAGAGTTCTCACAATCAATCATTAGCCATGACCTTCCATACCCTTTAAATAGAGATAATGGACCAATCAAATATTAAGTCACGAATTAATAGTCATTAGTATTAAGGAGAATATGAATTGTCGGATCACTCTATGTCTATCGGATTACAATATGACTAATGCATACTAAAGAAACACACTTTTACCTAATATACACATTAAACCAAGTTGAACTTAACTAACTCCTACGTGTCTATATATCCTAACAAATTTTACCTTGAGTTGTTATTTCAATTGTTTATTTTTTACTTAAGAAATATTCTTTGATTGATTCAAGTAAATCCAAAGTGATATTTCTAGGGGATAAGTTGGATTTACCATATGATTCAAGTCCAAATTCCATTACACAAACAATCTCTTACATAGATTTGTTATAAATTAAAATTATATTCGGAAGTGTTTTATTGATCATCTTTCAATTCTTAGTTGTAAATTGTAATCTAACCCTAAGTGTTCATGTTGATTGTATAACTTATATTTGGGTTGATTTCTTTCTAGTTTCTAATCTAAAATTCACTTGTTGCTTGAATAAATCAGATCTACCAAATTGGACAAGTCAAATCATACTTTTAACTTGCCTTCATTTAAACACAAATTTGAATTATTCATAAAGCTTTACACATTAAGATCAGTTTATGTCTTACCTCAAGTTTGCAATCCCTCATGGTCTATCTTTCACTTGAAGTTATCTTTAAAGCATAATTTGGGTTTATTACAAGTTGTGAATTACTTTTCCAAATTCTTTTTTAGCCTAAATTCATTGTTTCAAGGATTTACACGTCGGTTGTTAATTAATCTCTTACAAGTATGAATTTTCTCTTGCACATTAATCAAGTAGATTTGTAATTCCTCTCTTTAAGTTTAATATTACATCATTAAAGAGATTGAGCAATTGGTTGTCACCTTAGTGACCACTAAGGCTCAAATCTGGAAATTTGCCTTCATTACACATAACAAACGAGTTTTTGAGCTTAATCCACTCATTTCTTCATTGCTCTAGCATCTAAGTGAATTAATGTGGTATATGTTTATTTCATTAAGGATAAATCTAATTGTGTAAAGCATTATATCATTAAGCGTTAGATCCTTTATATGTTACATGCTATGTTTTTGTTGGATTGAAGAATCTCTTAGTTAATCACAATTTACTTGGGCTCTCATAATAATCATTATACAATTGAGGGGTACCTTCCTTGGCCTCTTGAGAGCTGCCCAAAAGTGAAGAAGAGTTTGTATTGAGGTGATGTTGATACAACTCATACAACTCCTATATGTTACCCCAAGGTGGCATCTATGGATTGGGCCTTTCCACTTAGATGTTAGTTTATGTGGTAACAGGTACAACATGATCTAGGTGGAAAATGGGAAATGAAGTTCATCTCTCATAATAATTATCATCCAATTGAGGGATATTCCCCTTGAACTCTTGAGGGCTGCCCCAAAGTGAAGAGTTTGTATTGAGGTAACAATGATACAACTCCCATCCATTACCCCAAGGTTGCATCCATGGATTGGGCTTTTTGACTCAGATATTAGTTTATGTGGTAATACGTACAACATGATCTAGGTGGAAAACGGGACATAAATTTCCCTTTTCATAATTAAAAGAGGATGATCCAACAAGTACGCATGAGAGCACGTGGGATGTGATTGGAAAGACTAGGGATTTCCTTCTGGAAAAGACGGTGTTCAGCAACCTTTCATAAGACACCCAATCAGTTCCATTTGGGATATATGACAACATTCAGATCAGAAATGGTTACGGAGATGTCAGTCATGGCATTTTTTAGAAAAGGCATAGATTCTCTTGATAGTGGTGCCAAAGCAGGCATGCCACCTTTCCAGGTTTATGTGAGAGGGAACCTGTATGACTGTCCTTTGGCTTCATTATGCATCATTCTCGATGTACAGTTTATTGTTTTAGAAATAAAATATAAAATGCATTCACCACCTTTCTCAAAAAAGATAGTTTTGATGTCCATGGGGTCTTGGATAGAAGGTGATCGGATGCGCTGCTAAGGTACTACTAGATGTTGAGTCACCGGTTCAATTCCCCGCCCTATTTGAGTGTTATTCTTGGACATGACCATAACGTAGCCTCACCAATGCCGAAGTTACAAAAAAAAAGATAGTTTTGATACATACCTCCAAAACCTTTAATACCAAGACCATTTGGAATCCTGTAGAAAGAAAAACAATACATTAGGACACCTTATATATGAAAGTTAGAGAAAGAAATTTGAAAGCCATATACACAAATTTGAGAAGTCAAAACTCAAAAATAAGACAATCAGAGACACTTTTTAAAGTGTAAATATAGATAGGCAGTTCTCTTTAATGGAAGAGAAAAAAGTCAATATGAAATAATGATTGTCTTCCCAACCTACCACAAAGTTTGTCAAGTTCAAAGATGTCATTGACTAATCTGTTTCACTTGTATGTACGAATTGTCAAAATATGGTATATACATCCTCGATGCAAAGAGTTATTCTGAAAACTTCAAAGCCCTTCAAAAATAGTTATTCACATCTCGTAAGGGTTCCAACTCTCTACCTTCAAATGACAGGCAAACAGAAATTTTCTTTTTCCAATAGAAGTTCATGATTTGTAAAGGTTTTCAACTTCATAGCTTGTTATTTAACTTTCATAATTTTTCCCAAGGAGAATTGCTCTGAACTGGCAAAAAAGAAGTAAACCATACAAAGTGCCACTTACATAGCAGGAAGATACTTATTATTTTCCTATCAAATTTCATCCCCGATTTGGAGACCTCAATGCATGACCAATCTGATTGTATGCAACCATAACATGATCCTGATACAACTACAAACGGAACAACAGGAAACTTACTTAAGCACTAAATGGCGTTAGAATATGAAACAGTCAATTTTACTTCAGTGGCCAGCCACAAAACTTACACCATCGTAGATAAATACAGTTAAAATCTAGTTACCAGAGAAGAATTCATAATCTAATACAACAAATCTTGTAGTTCCATTTCCACTCTCATATGGGGTGACTAATGCTAGAAATTTAAAATGATCTTCCCTTTACAATTGCAGTCACCAGCTACAGAAGATAGTATTAGTCAATAAACTGAAGCAGAAACTGCCACGGTCTTGAATATGTCAACAAATTCAGATAACAGACAATGCAGACTCCAGATTTCCAGTTAAGTGCGTAATATATCTCCAAAATACATTCTAAAACATTGAGTATTGAAGCATTAAATTTTGCAAAGGAAAGCAACCTCAAACTGTCTACAGATTTTCTAGCTAATGAAGTGATAGATAGGTTTAGAAACTTCGGCTCTAACTTCATTATTATGGTAGATTCATTATAAGATTGTAATAAAACTTCCAGAGACCCAAAGTAAATTCCATTTTTGTTTGTTTTTAATCAAAATTTCACTTAATCTGTTGTCCGATGGAAAGACTTAATAGTCCACTTTATTTATCATCTGATATATAACTTCCCTACTGCAAGTTCTTTTCACCCACTGATTAACCTGTCTATTGTGTGTAATGTGCAGGATAGCCACAAAGTGCTTCAAGCCTCAGAAGCACCCAAACTTGCATCCACAAAAAGGATACCTACTCGGGACTTTTGGTAAGATGCAAAATGTTTTGAATTGGGAACCCATCTCTACTTAAATGTTGTAACAGCGCAATTCTCTGCCCACATGTAGATTTTTTTTTCCTTCAGTAGGATATCTATCAAAACACATTTAAAAGAATTTGCCACATGTTGGATCTACTAGTTATGGTTACACTTCAGACTTAATAAATGTGAAAATGCTCAAGAAAACCACAGTTAAGTGGGGTAGAAGCAGCTTGAAAACCACAGTACCTGTGTTACAGGCCCAGCTCTTGTCCACAAAGCTATTTACTAATACACAAGTAACGTATGTGGTTTTGGATTAACCAACGAGGGCATGGCTTTTAGAAACTAAATTTCATATTTTTGAAGAGCTTGAATCGGACTTTTAACAGAACTTAGGTGTTTCAAAACTCATCAACCATACCTCAAAGGGAAATGTTCTTCTAACTTCGTGAGACTTCATGCAATACAAATTTTATACCATGCATAACTAATTCTAATATCTGTGTTAGAAGTTAGAACACTAATTTTGGTTCATAAAAAGAAAGCAGGGAAAATAATCGAACACAATGGGAGTCTCGCACTTATAATCCTTTGTGATAGTTTATGCTAGGCAGAAAGGAAATATCAATGTGCAAGGGCAAATCTCTTTGAGAGGAAGTCAGCCCCTCTTCGAGTAAAATTAAGGGTCAGTCGACCCCCACATCAGGGAGTAGATTAAGGTATGATTGGATAAAATCAAGCCAATCTAGGTAGAATTTAAAGTCGGCAGACCTAGGGGATTCATCAATTTCTAATTAATATATATTATAAATACCTTAGAAAATGCCTCATTTTGACATGATGCCATACTTTGATCTTTGTTAGTCTACAATTTGCCGTAGCCATTACATAATAGTTGGGAATTTGCATCATGAATTGCTGTAGAAGTTCAACGCTGTAATTTAGATTTGCATTCTTGTTTATTTCAAGCATATTTTGTAATGTCCCTATCTAAGATTCCGCCAATAGTTCTCAGAACACTTTTTGACAAACACCTTTCATGCAGATATTCCGTTAAACACTTAGGATGTAGGACAAAGAACCCTTTTACTGTTGTCATTTCATCAAACAGTTGATGTGCACACTAGGACGCAGGTATATGCATGGATATTTCGTTAAATTCTTACTCAGCAAACAAATACCATGAGACTCAGACAACCTTTTATAATAAAACAAACAGCTTGTCTGCAAACTTGGCACAACCTATTACTTGATAAGTAACTCAAATAATTCCAAATAAGCAGTGCAAAACACAGCCAGTTTTTTAATAATATAGAACAGATCAGGACAGAACAATTAGTTTATTAAAACCTAGCACTGTTTGGCTATTTCAATGGCTGGAAGTGATGGTGCTGGAGATGGAAATATACTACCTCCAAAGAGGGTTTGCTGGTCCACCAATCGATCCCTGAAATGCACCAATCTGCTACAACAACTTACTCAACTGTTCCTCCATAAATCCTTACAGGAAATTCATCCCTTGGCCACAAATTGTTTTTTTTTTTGTACCTAGAGGAATCGACAACTGGCCTGGTCTCGTACTCACAAGACAGTGGATACAGGGTCGATTCCAACTGCTACCACTATAACCTCTAGGTGCCTATGTATGTCCCTTCCACAGGCACAGGTGAATCGGGGGGGGGGCGCGATTGAACCTCAAACATCCTTGCACATAACACTTCATTTTCACGGCCATCACCAATTGGGCCACCCACCGAGGGCTCCCTTGGCCACAGATTGTTACAGCACTTCTTCTGCTATAATAGATGACTGAATTCATCCTCAAAATTAAAGAAATTGGCCTGGGAAATGAGGAGGGAATTATGCCCGCACGAGACAATCAAACTCAGCCACTGGAAGACAGATCTCAGTTGTTGTTACTTTATCTTCTTGCTGTAGGGGATTAAATGATCCTATTGTAGAGGAACTCTGCCCTGTTTTGGAGACATGTGGCCTGCTGCCAATGAGGATGTTCAGATCTGTTTTGTGGCCCTGAACTCGGCCTTCTATCCTGCTCAAATTCGGCTTCTTAAGGGTGAGAAATATACCCAATGGGCTGCTCAGGAACACCAACTCGGCCTATTTTGAAGATCAGATATAAGCTTGATTTGTGCTGTTATAGCAGTCAACTCAATCCTCCTTCCAATGTGGCTATTCAACCTGCCTATTTATGGATCTAGGCATCTAGAAGATGGAATACTCGGCCTCCCCTTCACATAATAACACTGGGTATATGCAGCAACATATATAAGCCCTTCAACTTGGTCTCAAAGTGATGTATTCGATCTACACAATTTAAGTTGCTGCTACAGGAACTCGGTTTCAGAGCTATAATTTGACCCCTTCCACAGCCAACCTGTCCTCCAGATTTGTTCATGGAACTCGGCCTACAAACAAGATAGATTCGACCTCTAGAAGAATAGATCTCAGCCCTCAAACTGACTAGTACAACCTGCAAACAAAATATAATTTTGATCTACTCATAAGAGACTCCTTCAACCTCAAGATAAGTCCCAAGATTTGGCATGCTTGGCTGGATAATAAGCTGATGCTATGGCCTCCAAGGATGTATGCAGTAAGCACTAAATTCAGCCTCCTAAGTCCTGCTTCTCCAAGCAGAGTGTGTTGAAATTGTAACTAGGGTCGTTCTTCATAATTGTCATTGTACTTGTATCAATATGTATTTTATCATTATGTAAATACATATCAATGAGCATCTTTGTCATCATTGAATATCATTCACCCTAGGTCTAGGTCTTTTCATAGCTCTTTCTTGGAGAGCCATTACCTTCTTTTGAAGCATTGAACCTTCATTTTAAGCCTCTCTTTAGAATGGGCCTTGGAAATCACATTACACCTTACCATTGATCTCATCATTTCAGGTGATTTCCCTCATACCAGAACTCCTCCCATCTGCGAAAGTCCATAAAGAGCAGGGGACACAGTGAGTCTTTGTCCCATTGTTGTCGCTTGGTCTAGTAGTTGTCCCTTAGGTAACCCTCCTAGGACCCCTACTAGATTGCGTGGCAACATGCCCCTTACCGTAGTTGTTGTCACAAATGAAACATAGTCCCTTTGCTCTTCTTTCAGTTTCAAACATATGTTGAGGTGTCAACCTTGGTTAGGAGAGGGAGCATGATGTTCTCTATAGTTGTTAGTGACCACTCTTCTCGTAGCCATATTTTTACCTTCAACTTTCATTGTCATACTAAAAGCATACTCTAGGGATTTAGATTCAAAGAGATGCACTTCATGTTGGATGTTTTCCCTCAAAGTTCCCATAAAGAGGTCTAACAAATTATCCTACAGAATGTTCTTTATCTTGAGACTCAACTTTTGAAATTGTTGAATGTGCTCTGTAATTAAACCTTTGCTGAAGATTAACCAATTGACTAAATAACGTATTTCTCTTAGTATCCCCATTTCCTATGTAAAAATGGACCAAGATACAATAGAATCATTTTTCCTTCACAAAGCCATTGATACTGTTACCGCTCAAACTAGCAGGAGGCCTAAAAGGGGATTCTTAAAGGGCAAATGCTAGGCCAAGGGCAACAAATGGAGACTTAGACCACTGTCACCTCAGCTAAGGCTCCCTCTATTTACAAACTTTCATCGATGGGAGGAGACCCGGTATGTATGGAGTCACCAATTAAAGATAAGTCAATGAATAGATATGAGTGACCCAAATAATATTGTTACCGCTCAAACTAGCAAGAGGCCTAAAAGGGGATCCTTAAAAGGCAAATGTTAGGCCAAGGGCAACAAATGAAGACTTATCCCACTGTCACCTCAGCTAAGGCTCCTTTCTATTTACAGACTTTCACCGATGGGAGGAGACCCGGTATGTATGGAGTCACCAATTAAAGATAAGTCAATGAATACATATGAGTGACCCCAAATAATCTATTTCCCAAAAGAGCTTGAAGGATGGAGCTTGCTTGTTTTCTAAGCAATGTACTATGTATTCTAGGAAAAGGAAAGGAGGATTTGAGGGTTAGGTTTATGGGATGTGACTTGTGGAGGAACTTCCCAATCCCTAAAATCCTTGTAGCAATTGGTATCCCGAATGGTTCTTGAAGAATGTCTTTTCAAAGGAACAAGACCACATGAGACCAAGTGGACCCAGTCTAGGGTATGAGGAAAGAATATAGCAACCGATGATATTCTTACCCTAGACAAGGTGGGGGAAAGGATTATATAAAGAATATTCACTTGAAGGTGTTGGTCTGACCCTATGAGGTACTAGCCTTGGGGATGCCAGGGCAAAATTTGACCCTGGAGCTAGGGCTTGGATTTTCTCTCAACTCCACCGTCCAAATGGCTTCAAAATTGGAGAAGAGTTTGAGGAAACACCAGCGCAGGAGACCCTAGGAGATTGAACTTCTTGGAGGGCTAACTTGTTGGGAAATTGATACCCTAGGTACCCTAGCTTGGCTAGACCTGGAAGGAGGTACAAGAATGTGATTTTTAGTGACCACCCTTGGTAGATCAGTGCCTTAATCTTTGAGAGAATGGAGTCTATGATGAGTATGAGTAGGATTTCTTGGTTCCTAGTCAAGGAGGCCTCAAGACCACTTTGCTAGCTTTTTAGGTCAAGGAGAATCAAACTTGCAGCTTTCATACTTCAATGTGCAAAGGAAATGGCTTATCAAGGTCAAATTCTTTGATAGAATTACCCCTAGGAGGTTTCGTTCATATTACGTGGCCCATACATTGAGAGATGCTATAATAGAGACAAAAATCCACAATTTTAAGTAGTAAATGCATACAGCAATTAGCCCTAGAACAGCGAAAATCCCAATCCAATATATATGACAAATTAAAACAAAAATAACATTAAAAGCATGTACTTAGATGTAACAGAATATACCCAACCATTCACAATTGACTCAAGAGAAGCTCCAAGAGAAGATAAACCAATATCCACACAACAAAATTCATCCATAAAAGCTCTAATTCATCCTCCTGAAAAAGTGTGAAATTCTCTGAAGAAGAGAGAGATCTGAACCAAAGTGATGATGAGCAAATGAGCTCATCTCACTTGTATTTATACACAACTTAGGAGTTTGAATTAGCCTCCTTGGCCTACATAAGCCCCAAAAATAAAATAATGTTCTAATAATTCAACTTTTGGTAACAAGCCCACCAAACTAGCTCATAAATGAAAGAATAAGTCTCTCAAGAGGCCAAATAATAATCTATGCATGTCGTAGGGCCCTCTAAGAGGCCTAATGAGGTCCATGGTGTAGTATACCTAGGGGGGATAATATGGGATACAGAGGGAAGTACCCAAAGGAATAATGTGATAATGAAATGGGCCATTGTAATAAATAAGGTGGTTAACCCGTATCATATAAGGGACCACAAGTAGTTAGCAATAATGTAATAAGCCCATGGTATTAGATGGTATTAAGGGAACCATGGTAATGACCCATGGTATTGTATGTATGAGGCCTATATAGAGGCTAGAGACTCCCCATTGAGAGAGGTTAAGAATTATTGCATGAATAGGCATATGGCTTGTGGAGTGTTCTCCTTCCTTAAGGAGTGAATGTATGGTGTTGCCCTACCTTAAGGGTTTGATATCAATAAAGAAGCATTTCTATCTATTTCGATCTTATTATTTTTGGGTATATCTGTATTTTCTTATATTTTCAAATCAGAGCTATAACAAGTGGTATCAGAGTTATAACAAGTGGTATCGGAGCACTTTCTTGGGCAAAACGGAGTATTTTTTTAATTTTTTGCAGAAATTTTTTGGGCGGCGAGTTTGCAGATCAGATCTGTACGTTCTGGTGCAAAATCTACAGAATCTAATTGCAGATCTGAGTTGTTGACGAAAAAATACCCAATTTCAAAAAAAAAATCGGCCGAATCAGAGTCTGGATGAGGGAGATATCATTGATTTAAAAATCAGTTATGTTGTAGACATTTTTCAGGGCAGTGAGTTTGTGGATCAAATCTGTACGTTCTGGTGCAAAATTTACAGAATCTAATTGCAAATCTGGGTTTTTTGTGAAAAAATACCCAATTTGAAAAAAAAATCGGCCGAATCGGAGTCCGGATGAGAGAGATATCACCAATTTAAAAATCAGTTGTGTTGCAAACATTTTTCGGGGTGGCAAATTTGCAGATCAAATCTGTATGTTCTAGGGCAATATTTGCTGAATCTAATTGTAGATCTGAGTTCTTTGTGAAAAAATACCCAATTTCAAAAAAAATTGGTCTAATCGAAGTACAGATGAGGGAGATATCGCTAATTTAAAATCAACTCTTTTTAAGAAATTTTTGTGAAAGCGGGACAGAGGCAGTGCAAAACTGAAATTCCGGTGCCTAGACCGGAATTCGATATTTATATCAATTTATCAATGTTAATTTGGCAAAAAAATTACAAGTTCCAGCAAAACACATTGAAAACACACAGGTTGATGATGAGGATGTTCAAGTTTATAAGGATTCGAAGCTTTCTATGGACAAGTATGTATTGCATTCTGATTTTTATGCTTCAGATATGGCTAATGTGAATGTTGTTTTGGGATACCCTTGGATGGAATCGGTGGGTACTATTAATATTAATGTGCAGAAAAAATTCCTGAAGCACTGGTACAAAAAGAAGAAAATTACATTACAGGATATTTCCATCAATAAACAGGTAGAGTCCAAGGAGACTGAAGTAGAAGATGTTCCAGGGACTGACACATCGGATGATGAGCTCTTAATGGTCGACAACCAAAACACAAACATCAAACCAAGTACCAGAAATATAGGGAGAATCCAAGGAGGCTGAAACAGAAAATATTACAAGTACTGATACATCAGATGAAGACTCAGTGCTTGAAGTAATATTGGAATATAAAAAACAACAACAGGCACCACATGTACCAGCTACCAGTCAGGCTCCATTAGGTGGTGAATTAAAGAAAAAGGCACTGTTGGTTAAAATTTCAGCATATCACCACCCACATCACCCCGCAAGAAAACAACCAACAAGAGGGCAACGAATTAGCCACAAGGACAACAACCCCTGCATGACAGATAGAAAAGGGCGACGATCCACCTACTACACATCAACACAAAAGAGCCGCCAAAGTCAACTTCCATCTCAAGCGATCGAGGCACCAGCTAGATCGAGGGTTCACCTTTCTCTGGGATGGCTAGATGCACGTGCATGGTACCAGTGGACTACTCTTTTGAATAGATCTTATTATTTGTGTTCTTCGTATGTTTCGAGGGGTAGAATGTAGTATACCTAAGGGGGATAATATGGGGTACAGAGGGAGATACCCAAGGGAATAATGTAATAATGGGATGGGCCATAGTAATAAATAAGGTGGTTAACTCGTATCATGTAAGGGACCACAAGTAGTTAACAATAATGTAATAAGCCCATGGTATTAGATAGATGGTATTGAGAGAACCATGGTAATGACCCATGGTATTGTATGTATGAGACCTATATAGAAGCTAGAGACTCCCCATTGAGAGAAGTCAAGGATTATTGTATGAACAGAGATATGGCTTGTGGAGTGTTCTCCTTCCTTAAGGAGTAAATGTATGGTGTTGCCCTACCTTAAGGGTTTGATATCAATAAAAAAGCATTTCCATCTATTTCGATCTTATTATTTCTGGGTATATTTGTACTTATATTTTCAAGTCAAAGCTATAACACATGAGTTGACAAGGAGTTGGCCCCTCAAAAGCAGTGGACAAGGAGTTGGCCCCTTGTAATAACCTGTGGTGCTCCCAATGACATGTGGGGGCACACAAGTATCCTCATGGATCTCCAAAGTCCAAACAAATCAACGATGCCTGTAGATCGGCTACAAGGGCTAGGATGATGGTGTAGGTGATGCCACATCATTATACAAGTCCTAGATCATCTACCAAGTGTATGGTGCAAATATGGGGCTAGCTAGGCATGATGGATCAAGTGCATCTTCCTCGTCCAATATGTGAACCACGAGCAATCTCTGAATGGTTGTGGGGGTCCATGGAGTGTTGATTGTTGTTGTAGAGGCCCATGGCTCTCAACACACACCCTATGTTGGTTTGTGTTATATTCTTTCCACGACTAGTCCACGTAGTTAACTGGGGGGTTAGAAGGGGGCGGAGCTCCCCTTCGTTGCGTCAATTGTGTAGCGGGGGGGTCACAGGGGGTTTGAGGTGTACCCGTAACCCACTTTATGGAGTCAGGGGCAGCGTCCCGGAAAATTTTGGTTTTGGACCCTATGTTAGGTTGGGCGGACCCACCTATGGTTTTGTGCATGATTTTCGCACATGGTTTTTGGACGTGATGGTTTTCAATCCATGGTATTGGATGCTTCAGCATGTATAAATATGTATTATAACATTGAAAGAAACATAATGAAAAATCAAGCTGATAGTCCCGGTTTTGGGATCCAGGGGAAAATCTCTGTGTATATGTGTTTTATGTGTTATGCTTTGGCATTGTTTTTTTTATGTGTTTTAGAATTCATATGCAGGTAATTTTTGTACGGGGTTAAAACCCACATTTGGTATCAAACAGTTTTGGCTTCAAGGGTATGCCTTTGTCGCTGAGGGGTTTCGCTCGGGCCTGTGGTAGACCCTGTTCAGTGAGAGATTTGCGAGATTGATTCTGGTGGTGAAAGAAGATAGCGAGCAGTGGAAAGATAGAGATCGAGAAATTTAATGGTCAGAGTTTTGAGTTGTGGAAACTCAAGATGGAGGATCTTTTGGTGGATAAAGATCAGTGGATCATGGTAGATCCGGGCACTAAACCAACGGGAGTGTCCAATGAAGAATGGAAGAAATTAGATCGGAAGGAAAAGAGCATAATATGATTGTGTGTCTCAGATTCAGTATTGTTGAATGTATCAGGGGAAGCTACGGCAAAGGATTTGTAGGATAAGTTAGGGACTTTGTACCAATCTAAGTCTCTAGTGAATAAACTGTTCCTGCAAAAACAGTTGTATAACCTAAGGATGAAAGATGGAGAATTGGTGACAGAGCATCTGAACGTATTTAATACTATGGTAAGTTAGTTAGCATCTAATGATATTAAAATTTCAGATGAAGATAAGTGAATCAATTTGTTGTGTTCTCTACCAGATTCGTGGGATAGTCTGGTTATTGCAATAGGTAGCGATGTAACTGCCTTATAGTTCGATGAAATAGTCTCGTCCTTACTGACAAAGGAGATGAGACAGAAAAATATGGAGAGCTAGAATGGTAATGCCTTGCCTGTACGAGGATGGTCCCAGAATAGAACAAAAAAATAAGTCATCGAGTGGGATATCTAAATCTAGAGGGAGATCCAAATCTCTAGGAAAAACTGTAAAGGTGGTGTGCTAGAAATGTGGAAAGGAAGGGCACTACAAAAGGGACTGTAAATCTAAATCTCCTGATAAAGGAAAGGGATTTGATGATGCTCCTTCTGCAGAGGCGAAAACCACCTCAAATGAAGGTGGGGATGTGTACTTGGCTACTTGGCTTCTTCAAGTACACATGTAGATCATGAGGCATGGTTAATTGACTCAGGTGAGTCCTTTCACTTCACTCCCCATAGAGAGTGGTTCTGCAAGTATGAGAAATATGATGGTGGTGATGTCTTCTTAGCGGATGATAAGAAGGCTAGAATCATTGGTCACGGAAAAGTAAAGTTGAAGTTGCAAGGTGGAAGGTTTAGAACACTTCCGAGTGTTCTATATATTCCTACATTGGCTAGAAATCTAATTTCTGTAAGCAAGCTGAATGATGCAGGTGTGAAAATAGTGTTCGAGAAGGATACCTACAAAATGGTTTGGGGAGTACTGGCATTGATGCGGGGAGTTCGAATTGGAACTCTGTACAAGCTGCAAGGTAGCACTGTTATTGATGGGTGCAACAATTATGTGGTTCCTAAAAGTGGAGCAAAAAATCTAGTGGTCTCTGGAGAGCAGACCATGTTGTGGCATCAAAGGCTTGGACATATTGGAGAGAAGGGCCTTCGAATACTTCATGGTAAAGGTATGAGGAATAGCTCTTTGGATTTTGATTTCTATGAAAATTGGGTATATGGGAAGTAGAATCGGGTGAGTTTCCCCTCTGGTAGTAAGAGGGTGAAACATATATTAGAACTTGTACACAGTGATGTGTTTGGACCTGTGAAGGTTCCATCACTGGGTAAGTTTGTGTACTATGTATCATTTATAGATGACTTCTCAAAGAATACATGGATATATTTCCTTAAGAAGAAATCTGAATTCTTTGACAAGTTTAAGGAATTTAAGGCTCTGGTGGAAAACCAGACAGAGAAGAAGATAAAGGTGCTGAGGACAAATAACGGTGGAGAGTTTTGTAGTGAGGAATTTGAAGGATTTTGTAAGAAGTGTGGTATAGCACGACAGAAGACTACTCCATATACACCTCAGCAAAATGGAGTTGCAGAAAGAATGAATAAGACATTGATGGAAAGGGCAAGAAGCATGTTCAGGGGTGCCGGGTTAGGACAGGAATTCTGGGCAGAGGTGGTGGACACTGCATGTTACCTAGTCAACAAGTCACCTTCATCAGCGTTGGAGGATAAGACTCCACAAGAGGTATGGATTGAAAAGAAACCTTCTCTTTCACATCTGAGGGTATTTGGATGTGATGCATATGTACATGTTCCAAAGGAGAAACTAACCAAGTTGGATAGTAAATCTAAAAAGTGCATCTTTATTGGGTATAAGGATGGTTGGAAGGGTTATAAGCTTTGGAACCCAGTAACAAGGATGGTTGTGTACAGCCGATATGTGGTGTTCAGAGAGCTGAAAGATGTTATTAAACATGAAGTCCAACCAAAGGAACCTGAGAAGATAGAGTTTGAGCTAAAGGAGGAAGAATCTGACTCTACAGTAGAGGAGGAATCAGAAGATGAAGAGCCACAAACTCTGGGTGTAAGAAGATCAGTTCGAGAAAGAAGGCAGCTAGAAAGGTATAGTCCATCTGCTTTCTATTCAAATTTTTCTTTATCTATTCTGATGATGATCCCAGAACTATGAAGGAAGCAGTGAATTCAGAGGATGGAAAACTCTGGACAGAGACCATGGTTGATGAAATGACATCTTTGCACAAAAATGAGGCTTGGGATCTGGTGGAGTTACCGGCTGGAAGGAAACCCATTGGCAGCAAATGGGTGTTCAAAAAGAAGACAAATGCAGAAGGAAAGGTGGAGAAATA